>JBBBDQ010001202.1:1505000-1672500 GCA_037127315.1 Ascarosepion bandense
AAGAAGAAATAATCAAACAAGCCGAAAATGATGACGAGATTTCGATTGTTTTATTTTCTTATTTTTCCATTTTTGCTTTTAAGTTTTCGGAATCGCATTATCAGAATACGGAAAAAGGGAAATACGAAACAAAAAATAATTCCATTCTCGATTTTAATAAATTCTTTTAAAGTTGGTATGTGGAAAATATGCAAAAAACTCTATCTATCTATCTATCTATCTATCTATCTATCTATCTCGGTATGTTACTTCGTATGTATCTATCTATCTATCTATCTATCTATCTATCTATCTATCTATCTCGGTATGTTACTTCGTATCTATCTATCTATCTATCTATCTATCTCGGTATGTTACTTCGTATCTATCTATCTATCTATCTATCTATCTATCTATCTCGGTATGTTACTTCGTATCTATCTATCTATCTCGGTATGTTACTTCGTATCTATCTATCTATCTATCTATCTATCTATCTATCTCGGTATGTTACTTCGTATCTATCTATCTATCTATCTATCTATCTATCTATGTATGTATCTCGGTATGTTACTTCGTATCTATCTATCTATCTATCTATCTATCTATCTATCTATCTATCTATCTATCTCGGTATGTTACTTCGTATCTATCTATCTATCTATCTATCTATCTATCTATCTATCTATCTATAGCTTTTATATCAATCTCAGTCCATATGTTTGTATGTATCTATTTATCTCAGCCTGTTTATCTATAGATCTATCTATCCATTTATATATCTATCTATCGAATGGTTTATAGTTATATCTCAGTTTATGTATGTATGTATCTATCTGTCTCGGTGTGTACCTTCGTATCTATCTATCTATCTATCTATCTATCTATCTATCTATCTATCTATCTATCTCGGTATGTTACTTCGTATCTATCTATCTATCTATCTATCTATCTATCTATCTATCTTAGGTAGTTAGCTAGCCAATTTCTATTGTCGATGCCTACTTAGGCAAATGTGTGTTTATTCAACATTCACAGCTGTTAAAAAACGTCTATATTCAGATTTCTCAAAATCTAGCGTGGTAAGTACGCCCAAACTCCCGGTTACGATGACTTGCGAGTTCTTGCTAGCACAAATATCAACGGCTTGCGGCCTATCACGTTGAATACACCGGTTCTCGCTCGATCACCGAAGTTAAGCAACGTTGAGCCTGGTCAGTACTTAGATGGGTGACCGCTTGGGAATACCAGGTGCTGTAATCGTATTGTGACGGATGTGCGTTGTGGTGCAGTGGATATCGGCTCGGAAAGAGAAATCGGTGAGCCGAGTTCGAATTCCAGTTGAATACCCTGCATTCACTTAAGCACTGGTACCCTTGGGAAAGGTATTAATCCGTCCATTCCCTCCAGTTATGGGTTAAATAACAAGGGTAAGACTTGGGGACCCTGCTCTTAAAAACAAATCCCAATGAATCGTGAAAAAGAAAAACGTTGTAAAAATAAAAAATAACCTTACCCAAAATCACTGGTTATGACCTTAATATGATCCCATAAGGATTGTTAGGTCTGAGGTCGTTAAGCCTCACAAACAAAACAAACAAATATCAACGGCTTTGAAACACTTCCTTCTATGTAATTTAACTCTGAAGCCCTGGGGGTCAACATTTGGCATAGTTCTTCAGGCACTTGGCAAAAGTACCGCATATTGGAATCGTCGACTCTGGCCAATAACATCAAGAAATGTTCTCCATGGAAATATTCGAACACCCTAACCACTCGATTCCTTACCCCCCGACCACAACACACACATAATGTCCGCCTAATAATCGTTTCTCACACAGCCGTCTGCTGGGGAGGAGGTGTCTAGACAAACCGAATTACCGACGTATGACCAAACAAGCAGCCATCAATATGGTTTATACTGCAACCGTGTTGGGTGGACTTTATTTACAGTTTCGGAGAGGCAACACATAAAATGGCGTTATGAATTTCTTGAATAATAAGGCCTGGGCGCTCAAACTTTTAGTCAAGATGACTTGTCACCACCCAGATAAATCGATGAGATCGGTGAGATTCAAACCACTCGGCAAAGCGTCCATATATATATATATATATATATATATGTGTGTGTGTGTGTGTGTGTGTGTGTGTGTGTGTGTGTGTCCATATGACTGTATTTGGGCAACAAACCCTATTTTATACAGTTTATTTAAACATGACTGTGAAGGCACTGCGATTAAGCCTTTTTAGATAGATACGAAGGAACACACCAAGATACATAGATAGATAGATAGATAGATAGATAGATAGATAGATAGATTGTGAACATAGATAGATAGATAGAGAGATAGATAGATAGATAATTTTCTATGCGCCGCTCAGGTTTGGCACAAGGCCGAAATTATGGTGCACCCAGTGAATATCGAATTTACTACTCAGTTGTAGCTAGCGAGACAAACTTGCCAATCATTACATCACGTCGAAGTGCCCAGATAGATAGATAGATAGATAGATAGATAGATAGATAGATAGCTGCTTATTATATATATAGAGAAAGAGACCGGGGAAGAGAGGGGAGAGGGGATAGACAGACAGATAAATAGATAGATATGTATAAAGAAAAAGGAAAAATCAGAATTTGATAGATACAATAAGAAAAAAGAATTCCGTGATAAGTAAAAGAAAGAAAGAAAGAAAGAAAGAAAGAAAGAAAGAAAGAAAGAAGGATTCGTTCGTACTTTTCTTGTTTAAACTGATGACCGCGCCAGGTTTTGTAAAATCTCAATACAGACGCTTTTCAACGCCAGTGGATGTCACATAAACACACATTTACCTAAGTAGGCATCTACATCAGCGATTAGCTATCTATCTAGCTGGATAGATTGACAGATAGTAGATAGATAGATAGATAGATAGATAGATAGATAGATAGATAGATAGATAGATAGATAGATAGATAACTGGTTATTATACAAATAGAGAGTGGGAGAAAGGGAGGGAGGGGATAAGATAGATAGATAGATAGATAGATAGATAGATAGATAGATAGATAGATAGATAGATAGATAACTGGTTATTATACAAATAGAGAGTGGGAGGGAGGGAAAGAGAGGGGATAAGGGGATAGATAGATAGATAGATAGATAGATAGATAGATAGATAGATAGATAGATAGATGTACAAAGAAAAATCAGAATTTGATAAATACAATGACATCAAAGAACAACGTGATAAGTGAAAGAAAGAAAGAAAGAAAGAAAGAAGGAACGCAAGAAAGAAAGAAAGAAAGAAAGAAAAAAGAAAAAAAAGAAGAAATATGTGGAGAATATACACACACACTTAATTCTTCTATAATTATTTTCGCTTATGTATACTAGCATTCATAATAAACGTCTAATGTTTTTATTATTATAATACTGTTTAATTAAAAACAGAATATCTACTTAAATATGAGTATCGATAAAAAATAATGTTCAAATAATTCATTTCAAATTGTCGGTTGCTTATAACCAAGTTTCGTTAAAATTCTTTGATTTCCGAAATATATATATATATATATACTAGCAGTATAGCCCGGCGTTGCTCGGGTGTAATGAATGCTTTAAAAATAAATCCATGGTCCTGGAGCTCAGACTCTTTGGACGTTGGCACGAAAGACTAAAAAGCAATAGTTGTTTCCAGTTAAAGCGAAACCGTAGACTGAAAGAAAAATGAATGGATGTAAGTCAAATTTTGATTTCCTCGTATCGATATCAAATAAGCTTTTTTCGTTGTAAACTGAATTTTGAAGGTTAAATAAGTCCTCTGAGTAAATGGTATTATGGCTGAGACTAAGAACTACAATTATACCTACTTAGAGCCAAACCCGAAACAAAAACTAAAATAAAAGGGCTGAAAAACTGATTTTGATCAGACCCGGTATCTTGCCTTTTATATATATATATATTATCAATTTTCTGCACTATTGTAAGAACTGCAACCTTGAAACTTCTGAATATCGTTTCTTATGTCTTTGTCTATGAGTGCATCAAATTTGATTAAAATCGGACCATTCCTTCTATAACCCGATTTTTTCGATTATCGATTTTCGATATTTATCGGGGGTACCTCGACACAAAACCTAGCTAAGAACACTTGCAGACGCTTATCGTACAACTGTGTAAATTTTCAAGGAAATCGGTTTAGCCGTTTCGGAGTCTATAGGTAACGGATACACACACACAGACGCACACACACACACAAAGTTCCATTTATAAATAAGTTTACATATATATATATATATATATATATATATATATATATATATATATATATATAAAGGTAGAAACGCCGACTTACGCCAATTTGGTCGGGTTTCAATCCTGGGTTAAAAGCAGTCGGAGTCTAACTGTACTGATGAGCTGTTATACAGCGAAACAGATGTGTTCTCGGATGACTATATATATATAGTTTCCACTTCTTCGATATATGCATGACTCTTCAGAAATGAATTGAGTTCTTTCGGTGACTGGCGTGTGTATACACTGCTTATATAGAACACGTTAAACATTCTCTGCTTCGGTTCCATGCGCCTATGATTTACTGGGTACCGACTCCGATTGACACCAATTCGGTCGAGTTTCGATCCCGGCCAGGAGCAAGTGGAAGTATTTAGCCACAATCATGAGCTGTGATGAAGTGAAACAGGCTTGTATGTGGACGACTAATATATATATATATATATATATATATATATATATTTTAATTTTGTTTGCTTGTTGTTTCAAGATCGAAACAACAAGCAAACAAAATTCGCGCAACATCACGATCTAATATGAGCAAGTGAGATATTTGTATGGTCATCTATAACGTTTTTTTCTTCCTTCACAAGCGCGTTAATAAAGGCAAACGCGTTCAGGAAATTTCATTGCCGATACAAACTGCTAAGAGGAACTATCGTTTTATTTACGTCTTTATGAGAATATACAGGAGGGACAGTTAACAAGTTTATATTCATACCCTGCCTGGTGGCAAACGCTGCAGGGGTGGCGGTCCCGCCATAGCCACCGAAACCGTGACATCATCCCTGGTCGGCGGCTGATGAAGACAGAGTATCGCAAGTACTAACTCACGTTGTATGTTACGAATATCTATCTATCTATCTATCTATCTATCTATCTATCTATCTATCTATCTATCTATCTCAGTCTGTTCTATCTATCTATCTATCTATCTATCTATCTATCTATCTATCTATCTCCGTCTGTTCATATCTATCTATCTATCTATCTATCTATCTATCTATCTATCTATCTCCGTCTGTTCATATCTATCTATCTATCTATCTATCTATCTATCTATCTATCTATCTATCTATCTCAGTCTGTTCATATCTATCTATCTATCTATCTATCTATCTATCTATCTATCTATCTATCTATCTCAGTCTGTTCATATCTATCTATCTATCTATCTATCTATCTATCTATCTCAGTCTGTTCATCATCTATCTATCTATCTATCTATCTATCTATCTATCTATCTATCTATCTATCTATCTATCTCATTCTCTTCATTATCTATCTATCTATCTATCTATGAACAGAGCTGTATTATAAATATATCTAAATTTAGCGCTTCGCACCGCATTCGAACGCGTCAAGTTGGATTTGATCGAGATCAAAATAACAAGCAAACAGAATTCGCGCAACATCACGATCTAATATGTTCAAGTGAGATATGGTCATCTATAATTTTTTTTTTCTTCCTTCACGAGCGCGTTAATAACAGCAAACTCGTTCAGGAAATTTCATTGCCGATAGAAACTGCAAAAAGGAACGATCGTTTTATTTACTTATTTATGAGAATATACAAGAGGGACAATCAACATTATCTTCATACCCTGCCCGGTGGCAAACGCTGCTGGTGGCGCCATGGGTGGCGGTCCCGCCATAGCCACCGAAACCGAGACATCAACTCTAGTCGGCGGCTGATGAAGACAGGGTATTGCACGTGCTAACACACGTTGTATGTTACAAATTGTTATTACAATGGTTTATAAAAGCATAATATCACTACACAAAAATGTTCTTTTTCAGTACAGTACTGATCTTCTACAGGTGATATGCTAAAATAAATGAAAATGATCTTCCGTCGAAAGTTTTGAGGAAGATTTTTTCAGTAAAAATTTCATTGCTAATCATGCATTACTTTTTAAGTAATACACATATTTATGTCTTTGTTGTTTCCGTTCCTTATATTATGTGTATACTTATATTATGGGTTATACTATATATATATATATATATATATATATATATATATATATATATATATATATATAGGAAAAACTACTAAAAAGTTGTAAGTTTAAAAATGTATTTTTTTGACAGTATTTATTTATTTCTATTATTATATTTGATATTTCAGACCGTCCTCGGCCTTTCATCAGAAACAAATGATTTTAAAATTTAAATTAGAAACGTTTTCGCGAGGAGCGGTCGTCCGAGAGATTGTTTACATCACGTGACTCAGAAAGCGAGAGATTTTTTTAAATAATTGTAAACGTTAACCTATATTTAATAATACTTATAAATGTTGTTTTAAAGAAAAAAATTTAAGTGTATACATATATATATATATATATATATATATATATAATGGAAGATAGGAGTCACAGAAAGAAAGAAAGAAAGAAAGAAAAAGAAAGAAAGAAAGAAAAAAGAAAAAAGAAAGAAAGAAAGAAAGAAAAAAGAAAGAAAGAAAAGAAAAGAAAAGAAAGATGCTTCATACATATGTAAACATATGGATGGGCTGCTAACAACCGTTTTCATGGGCTGGTCTATTTTTGTCCCTGGTCTCGGCGTTCGATTCACGTCACCGTAGATGTGAACAAATCCATGAAATGTCAGGTATCCCACCTTCAAAATTTGACAAAGAAACTGAAAAAAAGACTTCGGATTGGGGAAAAAAGTTTTCAAACCGACCGTCTCGAGGTACGCCTTGGTAAGAAAATGAAGAAGTCTGCAGGGTAGGTCAATGACACTTGAATTATCTTCGACACTATTTTTGTCTTCTTCCCTACAACAGACCAGATCTTCCCTTTAGCCAGGTAAAACTCTGTATGTCTGACATTGGTCCCGGGTTCATACCCGGGACATTGGTCCCGGGTATGAACCAAACTGCATCCGTCAACAAGTCATCCGTATGAACCAAACTGCATCCGTCAACAAGTCATCCGTATGAACCAAACTGCATCCGTCAACAAGTCCTCTGATTGGGAGGCTGTGAGAAGCATAGAACCACCTTTGCTTTGAAATTCTTACATGTAGATTTGACTGGTGACGAAGTAAAAACATTAAGGTGCATAAAAATCACTTACAATCCCCTTGCCTACATGATGATCGTAACTTCTTCTTCATGTGTCGTGCCCCTTTAAGATGTAGGCGATCATAGACTTCCACTTGGCTCTGTCTCTTGCCACTCTAAATAAATTTTCTCTCGGTACCTCTTCCAAGCTCCGCTCCGACAACCATTTGCTCAGACCTAACAAGTACGTCTCGCGCTGCTTTCCTTTGTCTCTTCTTCCATTTAACCAAACTGTGAGTATCAAGTTCTCCAGGCCCTCCTTCTTCATTACGTGTCCCAGGAACCTCTTTTGTCTCTTCTTATATTAAGTGTGAGTTTTCTTCTCGTTTGCATCCTTTCCAACACCTCATTGTTGCGCACGGTCTCCGTCCATGGTATCCTCAGCATCCTTCTGTAAAACCACATTTCTACTGGTTCATGCCGCTCCTTCATCTTTGACGAGATCATCTTGCAGAAAATAATTTCGTTAAGCGTATAATAAAAATAGATAGACAGATATGAGAAGAATGAGATAAATATGAATACATATAGATGTGAATTGAAATAGTAACAGAGATAGCGAGATAGAGATGTGCATAGATAGATAGATAGATAGATAGTGAAGCGAATGAGATAGATAGATAGATAGATAGATAGATAGATAGATTGTGAACAGGCCGAGAGAGTGATAGAAAGAAAGAAAGAAAGAAAGAAAGAAAGACCGATTCCTATGGCTTAGTGGGTAACGACACCGACTGACACCAAATCGGTCGTGTTTCGATCCCGGCCAAAAGCAAATGGATATACATACATACGTAGATAGATAGATCGATCGATAGATATGATAGAAATGAGACTGACATTGATTGATTGATTGATAGGATACGAATGATACCCTGATTGAGCACTCTGGAAGAATGGTAGATTTTGACAAACAGTAGCTACTCTTGCATCTACGCATCGTTCGTTCATCAATGAATTAGAACACTCTCAGCTATTGGGCGTGTATAATGGTAATATACAAGCTAAAAAGTCTCCCTTCTTCTACCGAGTGCCCATAGCTCAGAGGTAGAATCGCCGACTGACGCCAATTCGGTCGGGTTTCAATCCTGGCTAAAAAGCAATCGGAGTCTAACCGTACTAATGAGCTGTGATACAGCCAAACAGATTTGTCTGCGGATGATTATATATATATATATATAATCAGGGCTCTATTTTTTTTTTTTAATCATTTCACCCCGAGCAAGATTGATTAGAAAAGATTGATTAGAAAAGAGTGAGGAGTACAAGCTAGTTAGAAAGGAACAATAGAAAGCTGAGAAAGCAGGTGCAATGACAGATACATGGGCAGAGAGAAAGTGAAGATTATACAGGGGAGGGGAGAGAGCTAGAGTCCAGTGGTTAGTAGGTGAGTATTAACTTTGCTTTTAAATTTCTGGAGGTCGTAGCCGTCAGGAAAGCAAGAATACGGGAGTGAGTTCCACAGGCGGGAAGTGCGAGAGAAGAAGCTGCAGGAGTAGAATTGTCGTCTGCATTTGGCTAACCTGACTGTGAATGGGTGGGACCCAGTTGCCAATCTGGTTGCACGGGTAAACACCTGTTGAGGAGGCATCAGTGACTTAAGCTCATCCGAGCAGAAGCCATGAAAGTATTTATAGAAGAGACAGAGGGAGGCCACATTTCGACGATGGGAAAGTGGCTGCAGTCGAGTCGCCAGATCAGTACCTATCACATTACAGACTCTCCTTTGGAGCTTGTCAAGAACACTGAGGAGAACGGCAGGGGCACCTGACCATAAATGGCAGCAGTACTCCATGCACGGACGGATGGTTGACTTGTATATATGCAGGATGGATTCATGTGGAAAAAACATCCTGGATCGACATAGTGACCCAATCTTCTTAGCAGTAGATTTTGCTATGGATTCAATATAGTGGTTCCATTTGAGGTCTGAGGACAGGGTAAGTCCGAGGAGGCGTAGTGTATTACTCTCCGGGAGAATCATCTGGTCCATGCTTATGGGAGGCAGAAGAGGTTGCCTGTAATGGTTGACAGACAACAGCTTGGTCTTAGAGGAATTGAAGTTGACAAGCCACTTCTTGCCCCAGTTCACCACAGAGTGTAGATCCCGCTCAAGGTCAGCAGCGAGATTATGTCTGTCCGCCATGACAGGTTTCTTACTGGAGCGAGAGTATATTGTAGTGTCATCTGCGTAGATGCCTACTTGGGACTTGATCTCATCTGGGAGGTCGTTGATGAAAATAAGGAAGAGCGTCGGGCCCAGGATAGAGCCTTGTGGGACACCAGCATTCGTGCTGTAGGACGAAGAGGCACGCCCATTCAGAACGACCTTCATTTTGCGGTTATTTAAGAAAGATTGGATTAGGTCAAGTATGCGACCGGTAATACCATAACCGCGTAGTTTGCATAGGAGGCCAGGGTGCCAAACCCTGTCGAAAGCCTTGGAGATGTCCAGAGCAACCGCGCGAGCCTCGTCAGACTCATCAAGGGCCTGTAGCATGTACTCCGTTACAGTTGTTAGCAGGTCGGCTGTGGACCTGTCAAATCGGAATCCATATTGCCTGTCGGAGAACAGTTTGTGGGCGGTGAGATGATGTATAATATAATATAGGACCTTATAATCAGCTGGAAATTAATAGGCTCAGCTTGTACCCCTAAAAATTTTCGTGATAGGTGCCGTCTATGTTTATTGGAGAAGATTCTGATTTTGAAGTATCCTCATCAGGACTTACTTTTGAATCTTAGGAAGGAATTCATTAATAAGTGCCGTCATAGGGCGGATTTTAAAATTTAAATTTCAAATTTTAAATTTTAATTTTTAAATTTTAAGTTTTTAAACTTTTTTAATTTTTAATTTTTTAACTTTTAATTTTTAATTTTTCTTTTTATAATTTTTATGTATATGTGTATGTTTGTGTGTGTATGTGCATATTTGCATATATGTATATATGTATATATGTATGTGTGTATATATGTATTTATGTGGGAAAATTTTTTTTAGCTGTTTAAATGCGCTTTTTTATAATATTCATTAATTTTTTATATTTTTTATATGTATGTGTGTGTGCATATGTATAATGTATATATATGTGTGTGTGTGTATGTATATGTGTGCATGTGTGTGTGTACACATATATATTGTGTGTGTGTGAATTTTTGTATATGTGTGTACACATATATATGTGTGTTTGCGCATGTATGTGTATATACGTATATAAGTGTGTATGGGATTGAATGTATGTGTGTGTGTGTATGTGTATGTATGCATACATGTATTCATAATCGAAAAATTGTGTGTGTGTATGTGTATGTATGTTTCTGTGTACTTCTATATGTATGTATAATTGTAAATGAATTTTTTTTTTTTTACCTAGCGATGTCTTTATTTAGTTTAAATCAAATGACCTAATTTAAAAAAAAATTTAAATCCTATATCTTTTTATTCCCTTTAAAAATAATTATTCCTTTTTAAGTAAAGGCCTTTTTCTAATACTTCAACGTTTTTGGGAAGTTAGGTTTTTGAATATGTCCAGCGTCTGTAGTATATAAAAAAATGTTTCTTTCTTTTCTTTTCTTTTTTCCCTTACTTCCTTCCTTTTTCTTTCTTATCTCCCACTTTTTTCCGTGTTGCTTAACCTTACATCAATTCAACACGGCCGTCTGTTCATTTTTAAGTTACAATTCTCTTTCCTTTTTTTTGCGAACCCAGACGATGTCAACTTTTTTCTTTTCTTGGTTATTTGTTTTTATTTTGTTTTATCTTTTTCTTTTTTTCTTTTTCTTTTTATTTTCTTTTTTAATTTCTTTGCAAATCTATTTAAAAAGGAAAATTAGACTGATATTTATCCAGTTTCTGAAAGGATTTTTCTGTTGCTGAGGTGATGTGGGGATTTTCATATCGAAATGGTCATTCAACATCAGTGAATTAATCTTTTTTAATTTTTATATATATATATATATATATATATATATATATATATATATATGTATGTATGTATACATACATAATACATATAGATGAAGATACGAAGATAGATCGATAGATAGGAACTGACTGATAGAATATAGTATATATATATATATATATATAGATAGATAGATAGATAGATAGATAGATAGATAGATAGATAGATAGATAGATATGAAGATGCGAAGATAGATATGAGATTGAGATTGATTGATAGATAGAAACAGACTGCGATAGATAGATAGATAGATAGATAGATAGATAGATAGATAGATAGATAGATGTGAGTTTGTGACACTGGGTTTCACGCTCTTGCGATCGTCAGACAAACAGATTAAATTTTTTACACAATTGGCTATATATACACATTTGTACACCCATTGACATACGCAAAGTCACACACACCCGCCGGGGCTCACACAAACACATATGCAAACTGTATGGGGCTCGGCATATATATGTATATGTATATCGTTGCGCACAGATATATATATATATATATATATATATATATATATATATATATATATATTTCCGATGAACTTAGATCACTAGTGCCCCTAAATACGAATTTGAACGAGATACTAGATTAGCAACTAGATCCCACCCTTTTACAGTGAAACCGATAAAATGCAGCCGTAACTTCTACTCCAACAGTTTCTATCCTCGCACTTCCCGACTGTGTAATTCTCTTCCAAATGATTGCTTCCCCGACGGCTACAATCTCCAGGAGTTTAAATGTAAGGTCAATAGACACCTCCTAACACACTGACCTGCTCCCATTCTATCAAACACTCTTCCCATCTGCCCAACCCTCATCCTTGCTATCCTTACTCATCTGTCACCTTCCTCCTGACATTCCCTATGTCTAACCACTCCTTCTCTTCACCTTCCCCTGTGTATCCCCATGCGCAATAGTGGCAGTGGAATGTCTTGCTTGGGGTGAGATGATTAAAAAAAAAAATATGTATATATATATATATATATGTATGAATATACATACATACATATGAAGATAGATAGATAGATAGATAGATAGATAGATAGATAGATAGATAGATAGATAGATAATTTCAGAAGAAAAGCAAAATAAATAATGAGTTAATTAGGCCAGTACACAAGTGTATTAAAAGTGTTAAATAGAAATTTTGAATATTTTTACATTTGGAAACGAGTTATTTCGCAACCTAGGTTTTTACAGCCTGAAGATGTCGAAAGGTAGAATTAGTTACCAAATGAAAAAAATCTATCTATCTATCTATCTATCTATCTATCTATCTATCTATCTATCTATTTGTTTAATTCTGGTCAATCTATCTATCTATCTATCTATCTATCTAATTCTGGTCATCTATCTATCTATCTATCTATCTATCTATCTATCTATCTATCTCTTTGTCCGTTTAATTCTGGTTATCTATCTATCTATCTATCTATCTATCTATCTATCTATCTATCTATCTATCTATCTATCTAATCCATTTCTTTCATTTTCCTTTCTTTTTTTTTAAGCTATCTTATTCATTTTTCTATCTATCTATCTATCTATCTATCTATCTATCTATCTATCTATCTATCTATCTATCTATCTATCTATCTCATTTTCTTCATTATCTATCTATCTATCTATCTATCTATCTATCTATCTATCTTATCCATTTCTTTCTTTATTTTTCTTTCTTTTTTCTTTTATTATGCAGTTGTTCTTTCTTTCTTTCTTTTTTCTTTTATTATGCAGTCGTTATTTTTCTTTCTGTCTTTCTTTCTTTCTTTCTGAAAAATCAAAAACAATGGTTGAAATAAAATATTGAACCCTTTATTTTTGATAAAAGTATAAAATAATATTAAAGATTACACGACAAGTTTTTCTTTTATTTTATTTTAAAAATAACAACTTTTAAGTTTGGAACACAACTTATAAATAACTTTTATCCATGTTGGTCGACAAAAGAAGATTACTTTTTGCATATTGCCTATTTTTTTTTTTTAAAAGACTTGATAATAAAACAGGAAGTTGCCCGGATGTTATAGTGTCAGATCAAGCGCCATGATAGCAAGCCCAACATTCAAAGATGACGGCGTTTATCGAAAACTCGATCACTTCACCACATTTAGATTTATTTCCCTCCCGTTCAACTGGCGCCAGAGATGATCTCTCTTCGTAGCCAACAAACGAAATTACAAAGCGAGATCAACCTCTTTCAACGTTGATTCATGTTTACATACACACAAATATATATATACATGTGTGTGTGTGTGTGTGTGTGTGTGTGTGTGTGTGTGTGTGTGTGTGTGATTCACAATACCGGGCTGGCGTTGATACTAAGTTCTAGACGTATTTGGTCATTCTGTGAGTTCGAATCTCACTGAGTGCGTCATTACTACAATGTATTATTAACCAATCCCGCGAATATTATATATATATATATATATATATATATATATATATATATATGGCCGTAGCTGATGCTAAAAAAAACACCGGGCACAGAGAAAATTGCCCGGATTTATTAGTTGACAATGTGATGATGTCATCAGTGTCATCCGTTTCCAGAAATTCGTTTCGGCTATTCCAATGGAAATTAGGCACCGAACATGAACGAAAGCAGGAAATCGGGTTCGGACTTTTTGAGTACAATCAATCTTTTCTCCAAAAATTAATAAATAAACAGATTTTTACTGCGTTTATTCGGATGTTTTCTTCGTTTTTCTTTCTTTCTTTCTTTCTTTCTTTCTTTCTTTCTTTCTTTGTGAATTGTTTAGTTTGATTTCTGACGAAGACATTTTTCCTTGCCCGGATTTTCACTATGATTGCACGGATCGGCCCGGACCCGTGCCCGGTGTGACCGGTAGTCAGATACGGCCATGTAAAACACAAAATTATAACTATACTAGTTTCGAAAACCCCTCCGCGTAGCAGAGTTATGTTTGACAATCATAAAAAAGTGTATCAGGATGCACTACTTAAAAGTGGTCCTCCTCAACAGGTGTTTACTCGTGCAACCAGATTGGCAACTGGGTCCCACCCATTCACAGTTATGTCAGCCAAATGCAGACGACAGTTCTACTCCTTCAGCTTCTTCTCTCGCACCTCCCGCCTGTGGAACTCGCTCCCATATTCTTGCTTTCCTGACGGCTACAACCTCCAGCAATTTAAATGCAATGTCAATGCTCATCTATTAACCACTTGACTCTAGTTCTTTTCCCACCCCGTATATCTTTTTCTTTCTCTCCACCTTTGAAACTGTCATCACACCTGCATTCTCATCTTTCTCTTGCTCCTTTCTAACTGGTTCGTCTTCCTCTTCACTCTTTTCTAATTAATCTTTTTACACTTATGTAGCCCCCTGTATATCAGTGGCATTACCGCCTTGCTCGGGGTGAAACGATTAAAAAAAAAAAGAGAGAGATTGGTATATACCGATATTAAGAGAGGCAAACATAAAAGCCGAAGTAGGAACATCCTTTGGTTTAATCCACTATTTAATTTAGCTGTAAAAAACAAAATTGGTAAAATATATTTCAATTTATTAAAGCAAAATTTTGGTAAGGAAAATGAGTTATATAAAATATTTAATAAAAATAAAGTAAAACTCAGTTATTGTTGTATGCCAAATATTGGAAAAATTATCAGTGGATTGAATAAGGCTAAGGTTACGGATAAAACAAATGTAGGTATAACTAGCTGTAATTGTAGAATTAAGAACAACTGTCCGCTACGGGGTAAATGCCAGCAAGATTATGTTGTCTACCATGTTAAAATTTATAACAACGCAGAAGATACTGAACCCAAAATATACTTAGGTGGTACTCAAGACAGTTTTTTAAAAAGATACTAAAACCACACGGACGTGCGTTGTGGTGCAGTGGATATCGGCTCGGAATGAGAAATCGGGGAGCCGAGTTCGAATTCCATTTGAATTCATTGCATTCACTTACGCGCAAATACCCTTGGGAAATGTATTAATCCGTCTCTTCCTTCCAGTTATGGGTTCAATAACAGGACAGATTGGGTTCTATAGCCTTGGTTGGCAACCAGTCTACCGCAGAAAGTAATGGCAACCTACTGTGGGATAATCTTCTGCCTAGTCAGTCATGTCTCGTTCGAGACATGATCGCCCAAGTGTGTATCACATATGGCACTTTAACTGACTGACTGAATGTAATAGCTGGAGACATGATTAAGGCTTCTACTGGGCATAAAGTGGGGGATCGGTTTTCTATTGTTATAAAGTAATAAACTGATCCCCCACTAATTACTGATTAATAATACATCTCTTCTTTCTCTAGCTATGAGACAAATAACAGGACAGATTGGCTTCTATAGCCTTGGTCAGCAAACAGTCTATTGCAGAAAGCAATGGCAACCTACTGCGGGATAATCTTCTGCCCAGTCAGTCATGTCTCTTTCGAGACATGATCGCCCAAGTGTGTTTCACGTATGGCACTTAACTGACTGACTATAACCACACTAGTAGCTTTAACAATGACAAATATAAACATAGCCCCACTCTTTCTACTTATGTGTGGTCTATTAAACAAGAACTGAATACAGACCCCATTTTTAAATGGGAAATATTAAAGAGATGTACTAAGTATAAAGCCGGCCAGAAATTTTGCAGGTTGTGTGTAGAGGAAATAACTTGCAATAGCGTCGTTTGTAGTTCTCATGCTATATTACGATCTAGCTTCCTGACTATCGCAGTTGGTTCATATCTATCTATCTATCTATCTATCTATCTATCTATCTATCTATCTATCTATCTATCTATCTGAGCCTGTTCATATCTATCTATCTATCTATCTATCTATCTATCTATCTATCTATCTATCTGAACCTGTTCATATCTATCTATCTATCTATCTATCTATCTATCTATCTATCTATCTATCTATCTATCTATCTGAGCCTGTTCATATCTATCTATCTATCTATCTATCTATCTATCTATCTATCTATCTATCTATCTATCTATCTATCTGAACCTGTTCATATCTATCTATCTATCTATCTATCTATCTATCTATCTATCTGAGCCTGTTCATATCTATCTATCTATCTATCTATCTATCTATCTATCTATCTATCTATCTATCTATCTATCTATCTGAACCTGTTCTATCATCTATCTATCTATCTATCTATCTATCTATCTATCTATCTATCTATCTATCTATCTGAGCCTGTTCTATCATCTATCTATCTATCTATCTATCTATCTATCTATCTATCTATCTATCTATCTATCTATCTATCTGAACCTGTTCATATCTATCTATCTATCTATCTATCTATCTATCTATCTATCTATCTATCTGAACCTGTTCTATATCTATCTATCTATCTATCTATCTATCTATCTATCTATCTATCTATCTATCTGAGCCTGTTCATATCTATCTATCTATCTATCTATCTATCTATCTATCTATCTATCTATCTATCTGAGCCTGTTCATATCTATCTATCTATCTATCTATCTATCTATCTATCTATCTATCTATCTATCTATCTATCTGAGCCTGTTCATATCATATCTATCTATCTATCTATCTATCTATCTATCTATCTATCTATCTATCTATCTATCTGAGCCTGTTCTATCTATCTATCTATCTATCTATCTATCTATCTATCTATCTATCTATCTATCTATGTAGACAGATAGAGAGATATCCGAAGTGCGAATTGGCATGGCAAACGATGCGTTCCAGAAGCTGAGCAAAGTATTAAGAGACAGGAAACTTTCATTAGAAACAAAGAAGAGAGTACTAGATTGCTATGTGATGTCAGTTCATCAATATGGCCGTGAATGCAAGAAGATATCATCAAAAATGAAGGAAAGACTTAAAGCAACTAAAATGTGGTTCTACAAAAGGATTCTGCGGATATCATGAACCAAACATGTGAGCAATGATGAGGTGTTGGAAGGAATGGAAACGAAAAGGAAATTAATACTGAGCATCTGTAAGAGACAGCTGAAATTCCTGATATATGCAATAAGAAAGGAGGGCTTGGAGAATCTGATACTAACAGAGCAGATAAAAGAGAAAAGAGACATAGGAAAGCAGCTGATAACATATTTGAAGGGCCTGAGCAGGTGGATAATGGGTTTTGCGAGATGTTACAGGAGAAAGCGTGCTTTGAGCCACCAGGGATAGAGAGACGTGGAAGGTCATGGTCGCCTACGTCCTGAAAGGACAGGGCACATAGAAGAAGAAGATATTTTTCTTAAAATTATCTAAGCTTATTTATAAATGGAACTTTGTCTCTGTGTGGGACTCAGCATATAAAAGAAAACGTTTTTTTTTATATATAATAAAAACTAGCAGTATAACCCGGCGTTGCTCGGCTGTAATGAAAGCTTCTTTCCTATATATATATATATATATATATATATATATATATATATATATATATATACTAACAGTATAGCCCGGCGCTGCTCGAGTGTAATGAAAGCTTTAAAACTAATCCATGGTCCTGGAGCTCAGACTATTTGGACGTTGACACGAACGACTAAAAAGCAATAATTGTTTCCAGTTAAAGCGAAACCGTAGACTGAAAGAAAAATGAATGGATGTAAGTCAAATTTTGATTTCCTGGTATCGATATTAAATGAGTTTTTTCATCGTAAACTGAATTTTGAAGGCTAAATAAGTCCTCTGAGTAAATGGTATCATGGCTGAGACTAAGAACTACAATTACACCTACTTAGAACCAATGTGACACGATAACTAGGCATATGTATTTTATTATAATAGATTATAATAGAAAATGGTTAAGAATAGAAAATAGTTTAAAAACATATTTAACAAAAGTGAAAAAGAAGAGGAAAAAAAAAAAACGCTTTTTCTTTTATGAGGAAAATTGTGGAAGAGACAAGAAGAGTATCCGATTACTCTTTTAAATCCTGCCACTCCTCCGGTAAATATTTGACTCAGTGATTTAATGTGATAAAGAGATAAGTTCAGGAGATAAAAGTTCAGGGGGTGCGTTTTTCGAATGACCAGGTCAAAGGCTGTCTTTTACTGCATCTTGACCACACATTAAGAATTTTCCGGCGGAAGCTTTATTAAGATAAAAAAAAAAAAGATAACTGAAATTTCAGACTTACAGTCTCCAATGTTTATCACCGGTGGTCTAAAGCATTTCCGGATTTCCGGGTCAATTTTAAATAAATTCAGGTAATTTTTCCGAGTCAGTTAAGTGAGTCAGTCAGTAGTTGAGTTCAGCCGGGCGCGAGCTTGAAGTAAGAATCTCCGTTCGTCTTGTTTCGGTCAGTTTCGGATTTGTTGATCTCCATTAGAGTTAGAGCTGTGTGTCACATTCGCCTGCCCCAACCGAAAAGGCTAACTCTAAACGAATAAAGCATCCTCTTCAACTCATCCAAATTGTGGAAGTTCGTTCCTTATAGTTCAATCTTGTACCCCCAGCTGTTCGGCCGACATTTTCAACAAACTCCCGGCAAACATCACAGCGTGGAGAACGGCCGCCGGAGAAAATTGTTAGGACGGTCAGTTGGGGTGTTACAGCCAAATCCGAAGCAAAAACTAAAATAAAAGGGCTGAAAAAAAAAAAAAATACAGACATACAGGCAGATAAACAGACACACACAAAAACATCTTGTCTTTTATATAAATATATATATATATATATTATCGATTTTTTGCACTATTGTAAAAACTGCAACATTGAAACTTCTGAATATCGTTTCTTATGTCTTTGTCTATGAGTGTATCAAATTTGATTAACCCGATTTTTCGATTATCAATTTTCGATATTTACCGGGGGTACCTCGACACAAAACCTCGCTAAGAAAACTCGCAGACGTTTATAGTACAACTGTGTAAATTTTCAAGAAAATTGGTTCAGCACAGACACACACACACACACATACACACACACACACACAGACAAATTTCCATTTATAAATAAGTTTAGATATCTTCGATATTTAATTTAAATAGTATTTTTTGTATTTTCAAACAAAACTTTTCTTAACATATATATATATATATATAATGAACCAGCACCAAAAATGTGACACGTAAGGTTAAAAATTAAAAATCTTTCTTGAAACATTTATTTTAATTTTAATTTTAACCTAACAAAATAAATTTTATTTTTAAAATAAGCGAAAGGATCTATTTTAAAAACTAATTTAAATTGACTGGAAGGAGGATTGTTTTTTTTTTAATTCTTTTTTTCTTTTTTTTTGTATTTTTTTACTAAAATCAGTCAATCAGTTAAATGCTATATGTGATACACGCTTGGGCGATCATGTCTCGAAAGAAACATAACTGACTGGCAGAAGATTTTCCCGCAGTAGGTTACTATTACTTTCTGCCAACCAAGGCTAAAGAACCCAATCTGTCCTGTTATTCAACCCATAACTGGAGGGAAGAGGCGGATTAATGATACCTTTCCCAAGGGTATTTGCGCGTAAGTGAATGCAACGTATTCAACTGGAATTCAAACTCGGCTCCGCGATTTCTCGTTTCGAGCCGATATCTACTGCACCACAACGCACATCTGTTTTTTACCAACATAGCTGAGCTGATTACGGTCTTTTTTTTTTTTTTTAGTCGTCTTTCATCACAATGTAATTCTCTTCATTGACCCCGAGAGAATTACCACTACTCGGACATCAACTAACTTAGAATCTCGACTTCAGTCGACTTTGAGGCAGCTTCCCTTTGTTATATTCTACAAATATTTTATAGCAACTGCTGGGTAATCTTTGACCAATGGTTTGAGCGTACGCGCTCAGGTTCCCCACGTTAAAATCTGATCTTGTGTCACAACTCTCTCCAATGAGGGAGTAGGGTAAATCAAAAGTGTAGTATCTGTTCTCAAATGCTCACTACCAGTTCTCCGGCCTGGAAGCAATGAACAACTTTGACCAGCTAAGACCAGCTTTGTACCCAGTTACCGCATAAGCAAGGGCTGGGTAATCTTTAACCAGTGGCCTGAGCCTACGCTCTCGGGTGCCTCACGTTAAAAACTGACCTTGTGTCACAACTCTCTCCAATGAGGGAGTAGGTTAAATCAAAAGTGTAGTATCTGTTCTCAAATACTCACTACCAGTTCGCCGGCCTGGAAGCAATGAACAACTTTGACCAGCTAAGACCAGCTTTGTACCCAGTTACCGCATAAGCGGGGGCTGGGTAATCTTTAACTAGTGGCTTGAGCCTACGCTCTCGGGTTCCTCACGTTAAAAACTGACCTTGTGTCACAACTCGCTTTTGAGACATGACTGACTGGGCAGAAAATTGTGTGTAGGTCCTTCTCAAAATCAGCTGCGAGGTTATGTTGTCCGCCTCGAAGGGCTACAGGATACAAAAAGATTAGAAACCTCATGTCTACAAGATCCAGAGAATGACAGCCCTCTTCAAAACCGAATGAGTCCTTTGATTTTAGTTATTAATGTGAGAAAACGCTTGTACATAACTGGCTTAAGCTAGAGTTGTATATCTTTTAAATTTTACTTACCTTTTTAATCAGCAGTTGAGCAAACCCAGTGCACTTGAACCGCTCGGTCACGACGAGTTGTAACTTTGGGTTAGCATAACGATCGGCGGTTTTTGAAAAGATTCACCTATTCAATTTTGGGATTTTTTCGTGTGCTATCCATTTTACTTGTTGCTGCTCTTGAAAGTCTTCAAGTGATGTGGCTTCTGTTATTTGGTAAGGCTCTTTGCTTGTGATTATATAGCACCAGTTTCCAATATTTCGGAAACAGTTTGGCGCCACGCATGGCGTCCATATGAAGATCTCTATTTGAAGTGGCTATTTAAGTGCATAAATCGATTTTTTTAAAGTAAATATTTTATTTTTGTAGCAATTTCTTTTTGAGCGAAACTAAATTTAGTGCGGCCTATTCTCTATCCAATCAGTCAGTCAGCTAAGTGCCATACGTGATACACGCTTTGGGTGATCATGTCTCAAAAGAGACATGACTGAATAGGCAGAAGACTATCCCTCAGGAGGTTACCATTGCTTTCTGCGGTAGACTGGTCACTAACCAAGGCCATAGAACTTAATCACTCCTATTATTTGACTCATAGCTAGAGGAGGAAGAAATGTATTATATTATTAAGTGATAATAAGTGGGGGATCCGTATATTACTTTATAGCAATAGAAAATCGATCCCCCACTTTATAACTAGTTTAAGTCTTAATCATATCTCTAACTGTTATATTCAGTCAGTCAGTTAAGTGTCATACGTGATACACGCTTTGGGCGATCATGTCTCGAAAGAGACATGACTGACTGAGTAGAAGATTATCCTGTAGTAGGTTGCCATTGCTTTCTGCGGTAGACTGATTGCCAGCCAAGGCTATAGAAACCAATTTGTCCTATTATTGGACTCATAGCTAGAGGAGGAAGAAATGTATTATATTATTAAGTAGTAATTAGAGGGGGTCAGTTTATTACTTCATAACAATAGAAAACCGGTCCGCCACTTTATGCCCAATAGAAGCCTTAATCATGTCTCCAACTATTATATTCAGTCAGTCAGTTAAGTGTCATACGTGATACAGGCTTTGAGCGATCATGTCCCGAAAGAGTCATGACTGACTGGACAGAAGATTGCTTGAACAGTGACTTTACCGTTCTTGAAAGGCTTGTTCCATTAAGAAAGAAACAAAAACAAAACAGTATTCCTCGTAAATAATATTCACCCAAAGCGTGAAGAATTATTACAAGAGTCTCCTGAGTAAATTAGCCGAACCTCACGGCAGGAACATTGTTCAAATGCATCAACATTTTTTGCGACTTTGTAGCGTCAGGCATTTCCTTCATTCTTCTTCTGTGTGCCGTCCCTTTAGAATGTAGGCGATCATGGCCCTCCACATCACCCTATTCCTGGTAGCTTCTTAACACCCTTTCTCTTGTTTCCCCTCCCAAACTTTGCTCTGTCATCCATTTGCTCAAGCCCATAAATCTAGAATATAAATGCATAGAAACTAGCAAGGATACAAAGTGAGGGATTAGTTTATATATTGATTATAATATAGAACTGATCCCCCACTTTATACCCACATTATAATTTCTAATTTCTTCATCAAATTCTGATTTGGTATGAATCCACCCCTTCTCAATACTCATTAGTTATTTATAACTCTTCATCTATGTGCCGTGTCTCTTCAGGACGTAGGTGATCATGGCCCTCCACATCTCCCTATCCCTTGTAGCTCTTAACACCCTTTCTCTTGTTACCCCTCTCAAACTTTGCTCTGCCATCCATTTGCTCAAGCCCATAAATCTAGAATATAAATGCATAGAAACTAGCAAGGATACAAATTGAGGGATTAGTTTATATATTGATTATAATATAGAACTGATCCCCCACTTTATACCCACATTATAATTTCTTATTTGTTTATCAAATTCTGATTTGGTATGAATTCACCTGTTCTCAATACTGATTAGTTATTTATAACTCTTCTTCTGTGTGCCGTGTCCCTTCAGGACGTAGGCGATCATGGCCTTCCACCACTCCGTATCTCTTGTAGCTCTTAACACGTTTTCTCCTGTTACTCTTTTTAAACCTCGCTCTGCTATCCATTTGCTCAAGCCCATTAAGTATGTCACACGTTGGTTTCCCCTGTATCTTTTTCCCTCTCTCACTTCCTACCGTCGGGAAATTTGAATCCAAGTTTCATGGTTCTAACGTTCTAACCACCCGACCACGTGCCTGTTTAATTTAATTATACATATGTTTATAAAATTATAGTTTTAGCAGTTCAGATCTTTCCACATAGTCGAATCCTTTTCATGGTTCCCCGTGTTTCAAATGTAAGAATTCAGCTTTTCTTTCCGCTGAACTGATATTTTTCGGAACAAACCCGTTAGTATTTTCCTGAATGCTATAACCTTACTTCTGTTCAAGGGTCATTCATTGTTCATCCTCCTTATCCTCATAAGTTTAATTTCGTACCAACACCAATTTCATTCATATGAAAAAAAATCTTCTTTAGTATTTGTCTAAGGCCCAGTGGATATAGACTTTGGTTAATTCCTGTGACTTGACCCAAAGTGTAGTGAGTTCAATACCAGGCTACAGCAGTGGTGAACAAGTAACTTACAGGATTAGAGGGAGATAACTCATGACTACCAGAAGAGGATCTAGGCAAGGAATTAGAATGATATAATACCCCAGTGGTTTTAATAAAGGGTTCAGTTCGAAATTCTTTGCACCTGAAGAAGGCCGGAGCGTACAACGGCCATAACGTCGTACGAATAGCAACAAAGATGAGGACAATAGTCCGAATAATGTAAATACTGTTCATTCATCTTTACCATTTAAAAGAGAATCTTCTATATTGAGTGGCTCTCCGGCTTTGTGGATTGCGAATTTTAGTATAAAATGTACGCACACGCTTGGAGGAGTAATCTATATGCTTAGATTTGAAGAGGGTTCTGTATGCGCAAAATAGCCCTCACTCGACAGAACATGCCCTGGCTTGCACACACACACACACACACACACACACACACACACACACACACACACACACACAATCGCTAACAATACTGATGGTGCGCCAGCCGTTGGGACAGGGATGGGTGGAAAGTTAGCGACAAATGAGCAAGGGACAAAAGCCAATTTTTTAATTGTTAAACGGGCTGTTTCTCTTCTTTTTTCGGTTTTTATTACAAATTGAGACGGGCATGGTAGTTGTCAATTATTGAACTGGTGATATGATGCATTTACTCTTTGTTTTATAACGAATCTTTTGTTCGTAGGTCCACATCGCGTCTAAATGGCGGCGATCGGCATTTATGATGGTGGCGGGACCCGTCGTGTCAGAGTGGTGGTGGGTATGCCAGGAATTACAAAGACTATTCATTGTGTTGACGCTGAGAGCCACCAACTGGCTTATTTGTGAGGCGGCTGAGAAGTGGGTCGGCGGGGTTGTGGAGATATAGAGCTGACTAGCCGGCGTGCCTACAGGACCTGATTTTAACCTTCACTGAACTAGAGATCTAACTTTGTTAACAGACTTATAGAAAAGAAAAAAAGAACGAGTCAGTAAAAAATTATTAAACATCTTTTTTTTATTAATGTTAAGTTCGAATTCTAGTCTAATTTATTGCCTTCACATACTCGCAAATACCCTTGGGAAAGGTATTAATCAGTCTCTTCTACCTCTAGCTATAGGTTAAATAACAAGACAAATTGGGTTTTATAGCCTTGGTTCTCAACCAGTCTACCGCAGAAAGTAATGGAAAGAGACATGATCGCCCAAGCGTGTATCACGTATGGCACTTAACTGACTGATCTGGATAAAAGAATTGAATAGCAGGACAGATTGGGTTCTATAGGCTTCGTTGTCAACCAGTCTACCGCAGAAAGTAATGGAAAGAGACATGATCGCCCAAGCGTGTATCACGTATGGCACTTAACTGACTGATCTGGATAAAAGAATTGAATAGCAGGACAGATTGGGTTCTATAGGCTTCGTTGTCAACCAGTCTACCGCAGAAAGTAATGGAAAGAGACATGATCGCCCAAGCGTGCATCACGTATAGCACTTAACTGACTGATCTGGATAAAAGAATTGAACAGCAGGATAGATTGGGTTCTATAGCCTTCGTTGTCAACAAGTCTACCGCAGAAAGTAATGCCTACCTACTACGGGATAATCATCTGCCCAGTCACTCGTTTCTCTTTCGAGACATGATCGCCCAAGCGTTTATCACGTATGACACTTAACTGACTGAATCTAATAAAAGTAGGTACCTCCAATTTTTTTTTTTTTTTTTTTTTTTTTTTTTTTTTTTGCTAAAAACAGCATAGCATGTTGGAAAAAAGGCCCCGAACTTAAGTTTAATCGTCAAATTGTTTGTGTTATTATTAAGAGGAAAGATCAAAGTATTTTCTATTATTTTTTAAAATATTTTTAATCTTTTTTAGCATGCTCGAAATTTTGTTTAAAAGTCCTGTTTTTTTTTTTTTGTTTTTTTTTTTTTACCCCCGTCAGCGTGGGACTGGAGCCTTCTCTGGGACTTTCAGTGACTTTATTTCAGGTGAAAGACACATTAATTTGTAAATTATTGAAAAAATCAAATAATTGTTGAATTTTAATCGAACTTTCAGTGCTTATTTACAAACAAATGAATTATCTATAAAATTAAAATTTTCATAAAATCTTGCTAATTTTATTTTTACATTTGTTACCCCCTCCTCCCCACCAAAAAATAAAATAAAATAAAATTCATGAAATTTATAAAAAGTAAATTCTATCCGCAAACTTTTCTTTATTAGTTAAAAGCAGGACTTCTTGGAGAAAATAAATCATATCATTTTTTTTTTAAACAGTTGCCACTTTCCCGAAAATCTGCTCCGAACCGTAAAATACAAAGGGTAATACATTATTTATTTATGACATTATTTATGACATTATTTATTTATGACATTATTTATGACATTATTTATTTATGACATTATTTATTTATGACATTATTTATTTATGACATTATTTATTTATGACATTATTTATGACATTATTTATTTATGACATTATTTATGACATTATTTATTTATGACATTATTTATTTATGACATTATTTATGACATTATTTATTTATGACATTATTTATTTATGACATTATTTATGACATTATTTATTTATGACATTATTTATGACATTATTTATTTATGACATTATTTATGACATTATTTATTTATGACATTATTTATTTATGACATTATTTAAGACATTATTTATTTATGACATTATTTATGACATTATTTTATTTATGACATTATTTATGACATTATTTATTTATGACATTATTTATTTATGACATTATTTATGACATTATTTATTTATGACATTATTTATGACATTATTTATTTATGACATTATTTAATTAGATAAGGTTTTAGTTGCTTTTATAAATAATATATATTAGGGAAATAATTGTTTAAAAATAAAATTACGAATAATTAATTTTACAAGAATTGTTTTCATTTGTTCTTTTTTTATACTTATAATAATTCATCGTTTCAAAAATCTTTTAAAAATTCTTAAAAACTTCGTAAGTGAAAACTATATATAAAAGAAAAAGGAAAAAAAGAAGCAGAGAACCAAATTTTAAAACAAACAGTGGCATTGATTTACGTATTTTCCAACACCCGACAAGCACTTGTCAAGCACTGATAAGCTATTTACTTGTTTATTGCTGTCCTACGAAGGCTCCATCTGTTAAAACATAATTTAAGAAAATGACTAGTGAAGCTTTTTATATAATTTTAAGTTCTCAGTAAACTTAAAAATGTTAGAACTATTCTCCGTGATCCTATTTTAATAATGTTGACTTTAAATTTGCTATAGCCACTGATTTTATTTTCTGATAATGTCGGAAATGGTCACCCATACTTTGAAAATAGGCACGTTTTATACATATGAAAAAAATTTAAAAAGCTTATTTTTTTTTTTACTTAAACGAAATAATACTTATTTAAATCTGCTAAAGTTTCAGAAATATATAGTTTATTTTTGGAAGATTTTTTAATAAAGAAAATTATAATAAAGAAAATTATATTGTGATGAAAAACGACTAAAAAGGTATTTTCGAAAAAATTTTAAAAATCCATTCCAATCAGTATCATTTCTGTTTGAAAAATACACTACAAAGAATGTTGCTTCCTGGAAATAGCAAATTTAATCATTTATTTCAATTAAAACCGAAAAGAATGCATCAGTAGCCCTTTTTCATTAATAAACATTATTTTAAAATAAATAAAAAAGTTAAAGTACGTACCAAAAAAACTTTTCTGAAAAGCAAGATGAAAAAAAAATGCACAAACTTTATAAAAAGAAAGTTTTATAGTATAAATGTTTGTTATAATTAAAAGGAAAAAAAATTACCTTTTAATTATTTAATAAAATTTTAAAAAACTTTCTAGCATGTTCAAAATTTTTTAAAAATCATTTCACCCCAAGCAAACAGTTTTACCGCCACTGTTGCGCAGGGGGTTACTTAGGGGGGAAATGATGAGAAAGAGGGGCAGGTTATAGTGGGTGTCAGGAAGAGGGTAATAGAAGGATGAGGATACTGGTGTGATGGGGGTGAAGTGGATGGATAAAAGAGCTTGAGAAAAAGGTGGGTTTGGAGATGACTATTGACCTTAGATTTAAATTCTTGGAGATTGTAGCTGTCGGAGAAGCAATTATACGGAAAAGAATTCCACAGGCGGGAAGTGCGAGAAAAGAAGCTATTGCGGTTACATTTTATAGATTTCACTGTAACAGGATAGGACCTAATTGCTTGTCTCTTAGCTCAAATAAATTCATACATAGCGGTCCCCAGTGAGCTAAGTTCGTTAGAGCAGAAGCCGTGAAAGTATTTATAGAAGAGGCACAGGGAAGACATATCACGCTGGTGAGAGAGTGACTGCAGCCGAGCTGCCAAGTCGGAATCGATCACATTAGTGATTCTCTGTTGGATTTTGTCAACAACCCCGAGATGAATAGCAGGGGCCCCCGACCAGATGTGGCAACAGTATTACACGGGCGGATGGTAGATTTATGGGTTTAGACGGGGGAAAAACTTCCTGGCCCTGCACAGGGAACCGACCTTCTTAGCAGCGGATTTAGCTATGGATTCGATATAGTTATTCCACTTGAGATCTGCTGAGAGAGTTAGGCCAAGGAGGTGCAGTATGTTGCTCTCAGGGAGGCTAGCCTGTTCCATGCTAATGGTGGGGGTAGGAGCGATTTTTTTATGATGGTTAACAGATAGCAGCTTCGTTTTGGAAGCATTAAAATTTACGTGTCATTTCTTATCCCAGTCCACAACGGATTAGAGGCCATTTTTAAGCTCGGCAACGAGGTTCACTTTGGTTTAAAATCTTTTTTTTTTTGTGTCAGTGGGTGGGCAAAAGATGAGTATATAAATTTTTAGCGACCCTTTTTTCTTTTTTTCTTTTTTTTTTTGCGTTTAGAAATTCTTGCAAAAATCAAATAATTGTCTGATTTTAATGAAATTTTGAGGACTTATTCACAGACGAATTTAATTTATTTTATTTTGGAAAATTCTGGTAAAAATACATTTTTGGGTTTATCTGTCACTTAATTTTAAAAGAATTTTCGACAGATTAAACGTCCTCACTCTTCAAATTCATATTGGATAGAAGCAGAACTTCTTGGGGAATTAAAAATCAGCAATTTGGTTTTGTAAAACAGAAACATTTGCTAAAAATCTGCTTTTAGTTTTAAAATAAAAAATGCAATAAAACTATGACATTATTTAATTATAATTGCTTTTATAAATAAGATATATCTAGGGCATTACTGTCTTAAGAAAAACATTTTCTGTAAATAATGAATTTTATAGAATTTATTTTCACTTTTTAGAATTTTAATTAGAAAAAAATTAAAAAATTTTATTTCTTGTAAAAATTTATTTAATTTTAAATTTTGTAAATTCTTGATTGATTTCAGCCTTTTAGATGATGTTTCCCGTAAGTGAAAACTATATTTAGTAATCATAAATGGAAATGTTTAATACAAATCATCAAAAATTAATATTTTGAAAATAATTTAAATTTTTTTTTTTTGTGCATAAACGTGTCGATATTTTTAAGCACGGGTGACCATATACAACACTATTAGAAAATAAAAACTATAGCAACAATTTAAAGCGAGTTTCTAAAATACAATGAAATATATTTTGGAGAATATTTGCCTAAATTTTTAAGATTACTGTGTATTTGATTATATGGGCTAGATAATTTTTCTTTCCAGAATCTACCTTACGTATTTATGTCTACCATTCGCCCATGTATTGAATATTGTTGTGACATCAGATCTGGTGCTTCTGCGATGTATTTAGAGATTCTTGAAAAAATACAAAAAAGAATCTGCAATGTTATTGTTCTGGACCTGATATCTCGGGTTCAGCACTTGCCCACTAATACTGCGTGGTTTCCCTGTGCCTTTTTTATAAATATTTTCTTGATAATTATTCTAATGAGCTTTCCTCTTTATGAATTTAAGTTTACTACTTTTGAAAATTTCTAAGGTGAAGGGCGAAGAACAGACACTCATTGTATTACTGGCTCTAAGAACCTGCTGATTTTTTTTTTAATGGACTGTGATTGGACAGTTCAAAGATGAACCGCCCTCGTTGCAGGGGAAGGGAGAACTGTGACAGGGCATTAGCAACAGTTTGAAGTTAGATCGCTTAGAAACTAGAGGTTCATTTCTCTCTCCTTGCTGAAAAGGCAAGCAGCGTTTGCTCATCAGTAAAGGATGCATGGGTAACAACAAAGTTGCTGAAGGTAAGTTTCCCTTTCAGAGAAAGTTTGAAAAGAAGTCCTCACGAAGTCCCAAAAAAGAAAGCTTGAAAAAAATCCTCACGAAAAAGCCCCGGAAAAGAAAACTTGAAAAGAAGTCTATAAGTAGATTTTGGAGCTAAAGGCATTTGAGTAAAAGAAAGAAGGAGTAAACATGTTGCGTGTTCAAAAAGTGTTTTCCAAGGTGTTTAGTAAATTTTCACCTTCTACGACCGTAAAAGAAAGGCGTAATTTCCAGGCGGACGGGAGGAAAATAAGAGACAAAAGAAAAAAACACAAGAGAGAAAAGAAAAAATATAAAACTTTTGAACCTTGGAAAGACTAAAAGTTTGCCGTAGAGCTAACGCTTTCCCCCATTGTTTATTTATTTTTTTTTTTTTTGTTATCATTAACACAGCAGGTGAGCCTAATTCTTTTGTTTGTTTGTTTTTTTTCATTGTAATTTCGCAATTTTGTTTTTTCTGATATATGTTTTACATTGTGTTAGTCAGAGAATAGGTTATCCTATTCTCAGCAAAAAGAGACGAATCTTTGCAATCACTCTTGTTTAGCTGGTTAGAAATTGTTATAGTGGAACATCCTGCCATCCCCGAGAATGGAATGCTCTAGACGAAAAAGGCCGGTGACAAGCGGTATGAGCGCAAACGTCTTAGGCAAAGGCATTCTCTATTTGATAGTTTATTCCGCTCCTACTCGTTGATTGCTTATCTATATCTTATTGTTAATTGTAGAGTAGTACAATAAATCCGTTATATCGTATTCCTGTGTAGAGTACCATTCTTCCACTAGATTACACTGATATTCCTTTCCGGGATATATCAGAAAAAAATATTTTTTCTTTGTAACGGAATCTTATTTGCATTTTTTCTTTCTTTTCTTTATTACTTCGGGCAGCAGTGAAAATACTATTGCAGCAGGTTTTATTTTCTTTCAGAAAATAAAAATTCCGAAAACTAGATTGGCGGGCAAGTCACATCATTTTACATTTGAATTGACTGAATGTAACCGTATGTTCTATGTTAACAGTTTCTTCTCTCGCACTTCTCGCTTCTGGAACTCTCTTCCGGCTTCTTGCTTCAGTCAACTTTGATCTTCAAATATTTTCAATAGAATATCTATTGTTATCTCCAGGCTTCTCAATTCATGTTCTTTTATTGTTCTCTTTCCTTAATGTTTTTTTTTATTTCATATTTACTCCCGCTCAGCACCCTCTTGCGTCTTAGTCGCTCCTTTGCTTTGCTTGGGGAAATTATTTTAAAAAACTGTAACACTGTTATGATGGAAAAAAGTGTCGATACTGACACGTATGGTCGAACATGGATCTCCTGGCAGCAAACGTAACCGTCTTTCGTCTGAGTGCGTTTGTTGTTCGGCATCAGCTAGGGTTAGCATGCTCGAATTTTTGTTTAAAAGTCCTGTTTTGTTGTTGTTGTTGTTGTTGTTGTTGTTGTTGTTGTTTTTTTGTTTTTTTCCGTCAGCGTGGGACTAGAGCCTTCTCTGGGACTTTCAGTGACTTTATTTCAGGTGAAAGACACATTAATTTGTAAATTATTGAAAAAATCAAATAATTGTTGAATTTTAATCGAAATTTCAGTGCTTATTTACAAACAAATGAATTTATCTATAAAATTAAAATTTTCATAAAATCTTGCTAATTTTATTTTTACATTTGTTACCCCCTCCTCCCCACCAAAAAAATAAAATAAAATAAAATTCATGAAATTTATAAAAAGTAAATTCTATCCGCAAACTTTTCTTTATTAGTTAAAAGCAGGACTTCTTGAAGAAAATAAATCATATCATTTTTTTTTAAAAAGTTGCCACTTTCCCGAAAATCTGCTCCGAACAGTAAAATACAAAGGGTAATACAACTATGACATTATTTAATTAGATAAGGTTTTAGTTGCGTTTGTTGTTCGGCATCAGCTGGAACTCTAAACCTCATCGGACTTTCTGTCTCCGGGTGGAAAAGAACTCAGCCGAAAAGCAGAGTTTCATCTCGGGAAAATTAGACTGGATACCTGACCATTCCATATACAGGGTCTAAGAGAAATTTTTGCCTTGTGCCACATTCTGCCTCGGTGGGGAAGCAGATAAATACCGTTCTGTGTCGTGCATCATTCCGGTGTTGTGCGTCATTGAAGAGATTGTTTCCGGGTGGATTACTCGAGAGAGTTATTCCGAGAGTATTACTGTTTATTATTCGAAAGATTCGTTTAGTACGTTGACTTTATGCGAAGATAACGAAATATTGTAACTCCCTAATAGCGAGTTACCAAAAGTTTCCTTCAGAATCTATCTAAAATTATTTATAAATGGAAATTTGTGTGTGTGTGTATGTGTGTGTGTGTGTGTGTGTGTGTGTGTCCGTTACCTATAGACTCCGAAACGGCTTAACCGATTTTCTTGAAAATTTGCACAGTTGTACTATAAGCATCTGCGAGTGTTCTTAGCTAGGTTTTGTGTCGAGGTACCCCCGATAAATATCGAAAATCGATAATTGAAAAGCTCGGGTTATAGAACGAGTGGTCCGATTTTAATCAAATTTCATACACTCATAGACAAAGACATAAGAAACGATATTCAGAAGTTTCAAGGTTGCAGTTCTTACAATAGTGCAGAAAATCGATAATATATATATATAAGGCAAGATGTTTGTGTGTGTGTGTGTGTCTGTTTATCTACCTGCATGTCTGTATTTTTTTCAACCCTTTTATTTTAGTTTTTGCTTAGGGTTTGGCTCTAAGTAGGTATAATTGTAGTTCTTAGTCTCAACCATTTACTCAGAGGACTTATTTAGCTTTCAAAATTACGACGAAAAAAACTTACCAGGAAATCAAAATTTGACTTACATCCATTCATTTTTCTTTCAGTCTACGGTTTCGCTTTAACTGGAAACAACTACTGCTTTTAGTCTTTCGTGCCAACATCCAAAGAGTCTGAGCTCCAGGACCATGGATTAGTTTGAAAACTTTCATTACAGCCGAGCAACGCCGGGCTATACTGCTAGTAACGTTATAAAAATAACGTTTTAAAAATGACGTTATAGCCACAAGGGATAGGGAGACGTGGAGAGCCATGATCGCCTACGTCCCGAAGGGACAGGGCACATAGAAGAAGAAGAAGAGGATGTCATCAAAATGTTTTACTGAGTATAATCTTTTCCTTCAAAAATGTGTTATGGTAATAATTTCTCATTTAAAAATGTATTGTTGGCAATATTTTTCTCTCAAAAATATATTTTTTTCTATAAAAGTCTATTTTAATATATATATTCCCGTAAAAGTGTATTTTTATACTTTCATAGTGTTTTGACCCCAGTTTGGGTGGGGGTTAACTATTTTCCCATAGCTGAGACCCTAACAGGTGCTACCACATCGGCTCAGGGTGGACCTGGGAACAACAGTAAGTAAGAAGTTGTTCCATGCTCTTCACAACCTCCTAATCAGAAGCCTTGCTGCTGGATGTAGTTTACCATCATGCCCAGCACACCGGTTTTTGGTCCTTCTTTCATTTCCTCTTAGTCGTAAACCAATGTTGTTCGTTTTTCCGCAACAAAAACGACAGGTACACATCGCAATATTAAGATCAAGCAGAAATAGTTTTGCAGAGGGTTGCATAGGAGGAAAGTTATGAGAAAGAGTGACAGGTTATAGGGGATGTCAGGAAGTGGGTAAGAGAAGGATGGGAATACTGATGAGAGTGGAGTGGACAGAGAAAGAAGCATGAGAGAGAGAGGATGCAGGTTAGTGAGATAGGAGATGACTATTGATTTTACATTTAAATTCTTGGAGATTGTAGCTGTCGGGAAAGCAAGTAAATGAAAGGGAATTCCACAGACGGGACGTGCGAGAAAAGAAGCTGCTGGAGTAGAATTTGCGTTTACAATTTATTGGTTTCACAATAAAAGGGTGGGACCTAGTTGCTAATCTTGTAGCTCGAGTAAATTTATATAAAGGAGGCACCAGTGAGCTAAGTTCATCGGAGCAGAAGTCGTAAAAATATTTGTAGAAGAGACACAAGGAAGCCACATTGCGCCGGTGAGAATGTGACTGTATCTGAGCTGCCAAGTCCGGATCTATTACAGATTCCTCGTTGGATTTTGTCAAAGACAACTAGGTGGATAGCAGGAGCATCCGACCAGATATGGCAACAGTATTAAATGCACGGACGGATGATTGATTTATTTCACACCCCACCCACGTCTATTGAACAGGTGAAGAGGCTCATCTCTTGTTCCCTGCTTAGGATGTGGTTTCCGGCTTTCTCTTCTCTTCATTCCTTTCACTCTCTTATTTTTTTTTTCAATTGGAGTAGATAGACTAAACTGTCGCCCGCTCCACACACCACCCACGTCTTTTGAACAGGTGTAGAGGCTCATCCCTTGTTCATGGTTAGGATGTGGTTTCCGGCTTTCTGTTTTCCAATCTTTTCACTCTTTTCTTTTTTTTCCCCCCTCAATTGGAGTAGATAGACTAAACTATTGCCCGGTTCACACTCCACCCACGTCTATTGAACAGGTGTAAAGGCTCATCCCTTGTTCCCTGTTTAGGATGTGGTTTCCGGCTTTATCTTTTCCAATCTTTTCACTCTTTTCTTTTTTTTTTTCCTCAATTGGAGTAGATAGACTAAACTATCACCCGGTTCACACTCCACCCACGTCTATTGAACAGGTGTAGAGGCTCATCCCTTGTTCGCTGTTTAGGATGTGGTTTCCGGCTTTCTCTTTTCCAATCTTTTCATTCTTACGTAGCCCCCTGCGCTTCGGTGGCATTACCGCCTTGCTCGGGGTGATATGATTAAAAAAAAAATATATATATATATATATATATATCTTCAGGATTGTTTTAGGCCTGACATAATCTTCTTTTAGGCACCGCGTCCCTTCAAGGCAGAGACGATCATGGCCATTTCCATTTTCCTACGCTAACCAGAGTACTGAAAAACAGGAATAATATCATTGGAAACAGAAAAGAGATTGCTGGATTGCTATGTGATGTCAGTTCTTCAATATGGCAGTGAATGTTGAACAATATCATCAAAGATAAAGGAAAAACTTGAAGCAGCTGAAATGTGGTTCTACAGAAGCATACTGGATATAAAATTGGGGATCAGTTCCATATTACAATCAATATATAAACTGACCCCTCACATTTTGGTCACAGCAGTTTCTATACATTTATATTCCTGATATCAAAAATCATAAGGATGCATTCCAGAAACTGAGCGGAGTATTAAGCGACGGGAAAATTTCACTAGAAACAAAGAAGAGAGTACTGGATTGCTATGTGATGTCATTTATTATGTATGACATTGAATGCTGGACGATATCGTCAAGGACGAAGGAGAGGCTTGAGGCAGCAGAAATGTGGTTCTATAGAAGGATGCTGAGTATACCATGGACTGAGCACGTGAGCAACTATGAGATGTTGGAAAGGATACAAACGAGAAGAAAACATATACTAAACACCAGGAAGAGGCAGCTGAGGTTCCTGGGACACGTAATGAGGAAGGAGGGCCGAGAGAATTTAATACTCACATGAGAGAAAACTGGAAAGAGAGACAGGGGAAAGAAATTCGAGACATTATTTGATAGGCCTGAATATGGCACTGACTGACTGAAGTTACCGCTAACATTTTTAGTCGAGATTTACAAACTCTACCATTCGATCAATTTGGCAAACCAATCGATAAAATTTCAATGAGCTGGTTTATTTGGAAAATCAGTCCGTCAGTTAAGTGCTATACGTGATACACGTTTGGGCGATCATGTCTCGTCCAAGTATTGTCATGTATGGCACTGACTGACTGAAGTTATCGATAACATTTTTGTTCGAGATTTACAAACTTTACGATTGGATCAATTTGGCAAACCAATCGATATAATTTCAATGAGCTGATTTGTTTGGAAAAGTACTTTGACAAATATATGTCCTTCTCTATGGCAGCAAATATGAGCCGATCTCCTCAAGGATGAAGAAAAGGCTTGCATTAGAAATGTGGTTCTAAAGAAGATTGCTGAAGATACTATGTGACTAACGACGAGGTGTTGAAGAGGATGGAAAAGAAGAGAAGGCTTATACTTAATATAAAGCAGAGGCAGACGAGGTTTCTGGGACATATAATGTAGGCCTGGAAAATTTAATACTCACAGGACGGATAGAGAGATAAGGAGACAAGGAGAGATCTACTTGATAGGACTGAGCAAATGGATGGCAGAGCGAGGTTTGGGAGAAATACCAAGAGGAAGAATGTTGAGAGCGACAAGTGACAGAACCAAGCGGAGGTCCATGATCGCCTACGTCCTCAAAGGACGCAGCACATGAAATAGAAGAAGTTACTTGTAGCTATTTATACGTTTTGTCTTTTTAACCCTGTTCTACCATCCATTTACTCAGTCTCTGCCTTCCTTTGTCTCTCATTCTTTAAATCTTCTCTGTGAGTATCAGATTTGCCAAGCCCTCCTTCCTCATTATGTGCCCCCAAAATTTCAGCTGCCTCTTCAAGATGTTGAGTATAAGTTTCCTTTTCGCTTCTATTTTCTCGAAAACCTTGTTGTCGTTCACGTGCTGGGTCCATAATATCCTCAGTATCCTTCTGTAGTTGAGAGTTCATAACGTTGTGGCTAATTTTGAACTGCATAGCTGTAGATAGATAGATTTTGATAGCTGTTGATTATTTTTTTACCACCAGGGCTACATACTGTTGCGCTTGTCCTAGACTGATTGCTGTCCACGTACGAAAATGAGACGACAATTTGTCGCCAACGATGCCAAATTTAAGAATTTCAGGAGAGCCCAGTTCGATTTGCTATTTAATCCATAACAGGGGGAGAGAAGCGATGGATTCAGACCTTTCTCGGGATATTTGTGCGAAGGTAAATGTAAGAAACTCTACCGAAATTCAGGCACCGTTCGCCTACTTTCTGTTCCGATCCGCTAAACATTCCCCCAAATAGTACCGTGGAAAATTACATTTTACCATTCGGTAATTAAAAGCTTGTTTCTGCCTGTTAATATCATTGCCGCTTTACAGTTATGCTGCAAGAAGATGTATCTGCAGAATATAAAAAGCCGCCATTTTATTTTCTTCGTCTTGGTTTGAACATTTTCTCCTGAAATTCTTAAATTTGGCATCGTTGGCGACAAATTGTCGTCTCATTTTCGTACGTGGACTTTTCAGCCCATAGAGAAGTCGAGAGATTTTAATTAATAATGACAATCACGGTTTAAAGAAGTCGTATTTTTACTGAAACCTCTGCGCTTTTTCTGTTCTCTGCAACCTTCTCGACATGAGTTTTACAATATTATTCCATATATCTGGGTTGAAGCATTGTCCTTAGAATTAATTCTTTTATATGTCTTTTTTTCATTTTATTCTATTGTTGATATAGTCATAAAACATACATATAGAATTTCATTTTTTTTTTGTAATCATTTCACCCCAAGCAAGGCATTCCACTGCCACTATTGCGCATGGGTCTACATAGTGGAAGGTAAAGAGAAGGAGTGGTTAGACATAGGGAATGTCAGGAGAAAGGTGACAGATGAGTAAGGATAGCGAGGATGAGGGTTGGGCAGATGGGAAGAGTGTTTGATAGAATGGGAGCAGGTTAGTGTGTTAGGAGGTGTCTATTGACCTTACATTTAAACTCCTGGAGATTGTAGCCGTCGGGGAAGCAATCATTTGGAAGGGAATTCCACAGTCGGGAAGTGCGAGGAAAGAAACTGTTGGAGTAGAAGTTGCGGTTGCATTTTATCGGTTTCACTGTAAAAGGGTGGGATCTAGTTGCTAATCTAGTATCTCGTGCAAATTCGAACCTAGGGGGCACCAGTGATCTAAGTTCATCGGAGCAGAAGCCGTGAAAGTATTTATAGAAGAGACACAGGGAAGCCACGTCGCGCCGGTGGGAGAGAGATTGCAGGCGGTCTGCCAAGTCAGTATCTATCACATTACAGACCCTCCTCTGAACCTTATCGAGAAGCCCGAGGAGAATAACAGGGGCACCCGACCAGATATGGCAGCAGTATTCTGAGATGAAACATTGGCATTATTATTCATTTTTGACTGAACATCTTATTTCTTTTGCTTGCTGGCATGAACAGTAATATGATGTAAGAATTTGATGTTATCTTAGACGAAACGTTCTTCTATGTGTCCTGTCCTTTCAGTACGTAGGCGATCCTGACTTTCCACGTCTCCCTATCCCTTGTGGCTCTTATCACGCTTTCTCCTGTTACACCATGCATCCCTCGTTCCATCATCCACTTGATTAGGCCCTTCAAATATATTATCCGTTGCTTTCCCTTGTCTCTTTTCCCCTCTATCTGGCCTGTTAGTATCAGGTTCTCCAAGCCTTCCTTCCTCATTGCGTGTCCCAGGAACTTCAGCTGTCTCTTCCTGATGCTCAGTATTAATTTCCATAATTTCTAAGACCTCATCATTGCTCACATGCTCGATCCATGATATTAGCAGTATCCTTCTGTAGAACCACATTTCAGTTGCTTCAAGTTTTTCTTTCATCTTTGATGATATTGTCCAGCATTCACTGCCATATTGAAAAACTGATAATACATAGCAATCCAGTACATTCTTTTTTGTTTCTAGCGAAATTGTCCTGCTTCTTAATACTTTACTCAACTTCTGGAATGCTTCTTTCGCCATGCTAATTCGCCTTCGGATCTCTGTGTCGCACTTTCCGTCTTCTGTTATAACACTTTCCAGGTATTTAAATTTTTGTGCCTGCTTGATTCTAGTATCCTCCACCTGTATTTGGCATTTTAGGCTGCTCTTTTTGCTGATGACCATGCATTCGGTTTTCTTGCAGTTTATTTGTAGTCCTTTCTTGTCACTCTATTCAGCTACTTTTTATGCTCAGTAGTAACCAGCTTTTCGTTTCTATCCTTTCTAAAACCTCATTATTGCTCTATGATAACCTCGGCATCCTTCTGTAGAACTACATTTCAGTGGCTTCAAGTTTTTCTTTCATCTTTGATGATATTGTCCAGCATTCACTTCCATATTGAAGAACTAACATCACATAGCAATCCACGACTCTCTTCTTTGTTTCTAGCGAAATTGTCCTGTCTCTTAATACTCCACTCAGTTTCTGGAATGCATCCTTGTGATTTTTGATATCAGGAATATAAATGTATAGAAACTGCTGTGACCAAAAAGTGAGGGGTCAGTTTATATATTGATTGTAATATGAAACTGATCCCCCACTTTATATCCAGCATCCTTCTGTCGAACCACATTTCAGTTGCTTCAAGTTTTTCCTTCATCTTTGATGATATTGTCCAGCATTCACTTCCATATTGAAGAACTAGCAACATATAGCAATCCAGTACTCTCTTCTTTATTTTTAGATTTAGATCAAAGCCAAAAACTATTTATATTTATATAAAAAATCTCAGTAAGTGTTTAAATTTTAAAAAAAAATGATCAAGCCTCATAATGGAAACTCGAATGAAATTAAAATGTTAATCTAAACATTCTATTTTCCCCTGTTTTAGGTATACTTTTTAAATTTATTTTTTTTTAATAACCATTTCACCCCAAATAAGGCTGGACCATCACTGGTGTGCAGGGGGTTTCAGTTAAAGAAAAAAAAAGCAAGGTGAAGGAGATGTAGAAGAAAGGATATAAGAAGGGTGGGGACCGCCTGCAGTCACTCTCTCACCGGCGTGACGTGGCTTCCCTGTGCCTCTTCTATAAATACTTTCATGGCTTCTGCTCTGATGAACTTAAATCACTGGTGCCCCTTAGGTGTAAATTTGCACGAGATACTAGATTGGCAACTAGGTCCCACCCTTTTACAGTGACACCGATGAAATGTAACTGCAATTTCTACTCCAACAGCTTCTTTCCTCGTACTTCCCGCCTGTGGAATTCCCTACTGCATGCTTGCTTCCCCGACGGCTACAACCTCCAGGAGTTTAAATGTAGGGTCAATAGACACCTCCTAACACACTAACTCACACCCACTCTCTCCAACTCTCTCCCTATGTACATCCTAAGTCGTCTATCACCCTCCTTCTGACATTTCCTATACCTAATCGCTCTATGTAACCCCCTGCGATATAGTGGCAGTGGATTTTTTTTTTTTAATCATCTCACCCCAAGCAAGGCATTCCACTGCCACTATTGCGCATGGGGCTACATAGGGGAAGGTGAAGAGAAGGAGTGGATAGACATAGGGAATGTCAGGAGAAAGGTGACAGATGAGTAAGGATAGCGAGGATGAGGGTCGGGCAGATGGGAAGAGTGCTTGATAGAATGGGAGCAGGTTAGTGTGTTAGGAGGTGTGTATTGACCTTACATTTAAACTCCTGGAGATTGTAGCCGTCGGGGAAGCAATCGTTTGGAAGAGAATTCCACAGTCGGGAAGTGCGAGGAAAGAAACTGTTGGAGTAGAAGTTACGGCTGCATTTTATCGGTTTCACTGTAAAAGGGTGGGATCTAGTTGCTAATCTAGTATCTCGTGCAAATTCGTATTTAGGGGGCACCCGTGATCTAAGTTCATCGGAGCAGAAGCCGTGAAAGTATTTATAGAAGAGACACAGGGAAGCCACGTCGCGCCGGTGGGAGAGAGACTGCAGGCGGTCTGCCAAGTCGGTATCTATCACATTACAGACCCTCCTCTGAACCTTATCGAGAAGCCCGAGGAGAACAGCAGGGGCACCCGACCAGATATGGCAGCAGTATTCAATGCACGGGCGGATGGTAGATTTGTAAATGTGCAGGATAGATTTAGACGGAAAAAACTTCCGGGCCCTACACAGAGAACCGACTTTCATAGCAGCGGATTTAGCAATGGATTCGATATAGTCATTCCATTTGAGGTCCGCTGAAAGTGTGAGACCAAGGAGGCCTTGCTTGGGGTGACATGATTAAAAAAATATCAAGGAGATGGCAATTGACGTTGTAGTTAAACTTTTGGAAATTGTAGCTATCAGAGAAGAAAGCAAAATGGGAGAGAATTCCACAAAGGGGAAGTGCGAGAAAAGAAACAGAGGCAATTGCACTTAGTTATTTGATGTCACTCCTGCATCATGCGTAAATACTGTTACGTATTAAGTGTAACAAAAGAAAAAAAAATGATTGACCAAATCTCAGAGTTAAATCACAAACAAATATTTAATTTACAATAAACATTAAATAAAAATATTTACAAATATACAGTTTTTGCATTCAAATAGAAAACAGAGTTTACTACTGGCAGAGTAACGGGTAAGTGTTATGAAGGGGAAGGAAGGTGTAAAATATCTTTACCCAGTTAAGATAGCGAAGAAGTTTAAATGCTATACTCTTAGGAAATCCTTAAATGTGTATATAAAGAATAATTATTAGTCTGGTCAATGAAAAGGTAAAAAATATCTATTTACCTATATAGTTCCATGAGGTTCTCTTTCAGGTTTTAGTTGGTCGGCAACTTTTCTTAGAGATTCTTTGGGTCGGATGCACAGATCCACGAATCGGGCCGGAGTTAATAATGTCAGTAAATCCTTTTAACATCTAACTACTCTCTTCCCAAAACCTATTTCTATAGGGTCTAACACCTAATTTGCATATTCTAGAACATTTAGAATTCTCTCGATTTTCATGGAATATTCTGGAATCTTTCAAAATGTTATATTCCTAATTTCTTTATTTTTACGACTACTTCATGAATTAAAACTTTTTTGTAATAACAAGTAGGACTCAATAGAATCCCTTACAAGAAATTTTAGACATTACTAATATTATTTTTATATATAAATGTATACTTGTAACAATACATGCCTGCCAGAGCAGTTGCCATAAAAATACTTGTAAAAAAGACAGTGGGAAGCCACATAACGTCGGTGAGAAAGTGACTGAAGATGAGCTGCCTAGTCTGGTTCCATTATATTGCAGATCTTAATTTTGGATTTTGACGAGAACCTAAAGATGAATAGCAGGAACATCTGACCAGATATGGTAAGTGTATTAAAAGCATTTATTTATTCAAATAAACTTATTTGAAGTTTATATAATGAGTTGCAGGAAGTGATGAATCAGTTTGACGAAGTTACCAAAATACTGAGATATAAATTTAGTCACTTCAATCACTTAAACAAGGAAGGTCGGAGCGTACAACAGCCGAAGCTTCATGAATATGGCAACAAATCTAAGAAAACAACAGCCCGAACAATATATATAGTGTAAATAATTACAATACGTCGTACTAGAAATATAGACAATGTAAAAAGTGTAAATAATTACAACACATGATTTTCTAAATATAGACAGATATTGAAGGTGAATATGGCAACAAAGATGAGGACAACAGTCCGAACAATGTAAATAGCGTAAATCATTACAATACCTCATTTCAGAAATATAGACAGATATTGAAGGTGAATATGGCAACAAAGATGAGGACAACAGCCGAACAATGTAAATAGCGTAAATAATTACAATACCTCATTTCAGATATATAGACAGATATTAAAGGTGAATATGGCAACAAAGATGAGGACAACAGCCGAACAATGTAAATAGCGTAAATCATTACAATACCTCATCTCAGAAATATAGACAGATATTAAAGGTGAATATGGCAACAAAGATGAGGACAACAGCCGAACAATGTAAATAGCGTAAATCATTACAATACCTCATTTCAGAAATATAGACAGATATTAAAGGTGAATATGGCAACAAAGATGAGGACAACCGTCCGAACAATGTAAATAGTGTAAATAATTACAATACCTCATTTCAGAAATATAGACAGATATTGAAGGTGAATATGGCAACAAAGATGAGAACAACAGTCCGAACAATGTAAATAGCGTAAATAATTACAATACCTCATTTCAGATATATAGACAGATATTGAAGGTGAATATGGCAACAAAGATGAGAACAACAGTCCGAACAATGTAAATAGCGTAAATAATTACAATACCTCATTTCAGATATATAGACAGATATTGAAGGTGAATATGGCAACAAAGATGAGGACAACAGCCGAACAATGTAAATAGCGTAAATCATTACAATACCTCATTTCAGAAATATAGACAGATATTAAAGGTGAATATGGCAACAAAGATGAGGACAACCGTCCGAACAATGTAAATAGTGTAAATAATTACAATACCTCATTTCAGAAATATAGACAGATATTGAAGGTGAATATGGCAACAAAGATGAGGACAACCGTCCGAACAATGTAAATAGTGTAAATAATTACAATACCTCATTTCAGAAATATAGACAGATATTGAAGGTGAATATGGCAACAAAGATGAGGACAACAGTCCGAACAATGTAAATAGCGTAAATAATTACAATACCTCATCTCAGAAATATAGACAGCTATTGAAGAAGGCAGTGTAAATTGTCTTTATTTTTTATTCTTGTAGGGGACAAAACCTAAGAAAAAAGCAAAATATGACAATCTGTACTTCATTAAATTTTTGTTTCTTTTATTTGTCTCTTTTTCGTCGCTTTATTTCTCGCTTATATAAAGAATCATAGGAAGTCATGTAAACCTTTTTTAATGTGCAAAAAGATAATCTGAGAGAAAAAAAAATCTATTCCATTTTTTTCACTAGTTTTTGCCATGAGTCACACTGATATCCTACATAAAGCTATGGAAACCTATATTAGCCACTAAATCGATTCCATATATGTAGTATATCGGAGTGTCATGTTGTTGCAACCTAAAAAAAGGTTACTGAATGAGAAATAACCAAAACGTGGATTGGAAAATGGAATAGTAATCTTTATAATATCAACAAAATATAATTCTCACCAAGTAGAGTACCACTGCTAATGGTGAACTGCTAAACAGTAATATATTATTTAGCTGCCTCTCCACTTGAGATAAAACGTGGCACAAGAGCTTGTTAATTTGGGTAATCCGAGCCATATAGCTCTGGCAAAAATTGTCTCTTTTTCCCCAGACGAGAATCTACTCTTCGGCGGAGCCTCGTCTAGGTTACTCTCTGTCCTAAAAATCAGTGAGTCCGACAACGTCAGAATTGGGTCTGATCAAAGTTATTCGCTAGGCGAATAGTATTTATTTGCCTTCTCACTTGAGACAAAATGTGGCTTTTCTAATGTAGGTAATCGGGGCTATATAGCTCGGGCAAAAATCGAATGCCTACTTTTCCCCAGCCGAGACTCTACCCTTCGGGGGAGTCTCGGCTGGGTTACTCCCCGCCTGAAGGCAGAGAGTCTGACAATGTGAAGCAAGCGACGTTAATCGCTAGGCGGCAATCTAACCCCGCCTCACAAAATATTTCCCCGCCTTACCCCGCCTCAGTGTTCAAAATATTTATGACGATTTGGACAGAACAATTAATGTTCATAGGTACTTATATAACACAAACATGTGAAAGCATTAGTCAAATCAGAGATAGTTCTTCATGTTCTCTATGTATCATATTATTTCACAACGTAGGCGATTATGAACATACACTTACCCCTTATCCCTTGCTGCTCGTGACACATTTTTTCTTGATATATCTCCCAAACCCTGCTCCACCATCCACTTTCTCAAGCCCATCAAGTATGTCACTCGCTCTCCATCTATCTATCCCGTGAGTATTAGATTTTCCAAGCCTTCCTTCCTCATTACATGTCCCAGAAACTTCAGCTGTCTATTCCTGATGTTAAATATAACTTTCCTTTTCGTTTGCATCCTCTCCAATACTTTGTTGTTGCTCGCATGTTGGGTAAGCCTCCTGTTCGCATAGGGATAGAGCAGTTTCAAGCCTTTATGTCCTCAAGGGACTCCGTAAACGTGTAATTTGTTTTGTGTCTACAGTGATGACGGGTGTGTTGAGAGTTAGCATTTCCATATTTGAAAATGCTTCACCTTGAATGAATTGGCTTTCATTTGCATTGTCTATCTCAGTGGTTCCTAAACATTTTCTGTCATTTCCCCCTACACCCAGTTCAACCATCCAGATTTTCCCCTTCATGTGTATGAAGGAAAGAGCAGTTAAAACACACTGAGACTATTTACTAATTTATTTTTCATATGTACAAATCTACTGATAAACTTATAGTTGCAGTTTAAAGTGGATAGAGAGCAGTTAGTAACAACTAAGCATAGCCATAGAGAGCGGTTAGTAACAAATACAAGAACTTTTGTTTGCTCTTCTGCTTCAGAATTAAATTAGTGAGAAGGGTGATTCTGCTTATTTTGAACCAGTGTATCAATATCAGGGTTAGTTTTGGCAAGCGGGCAACGTATGTCACAGTCCACCTCCAGTCAGTTTCGTGCTTTGGGCTTGATTGTGAGTAAAGTAGAAAATCCTGACTCACAAAGGTAGGTTGTCAAAAAGGATTTTCAATTATTTCCTCCCTGGTAGCATCAAATTTCTCCCCCAGGGGAAATTTCCCCCAGTTTGGGAATCGCTGGTCTACAGTGATGACGGGTGTTGAGAGTTAACATTTCCATATTTGAAAAATGCTTCACCTTGAATAATTTGGCTTTCATTTGCATTGTCTATTGCTACGTAATCTTTGTACCGCAAAAAGTAATGGCAACCTGCTGCGGGATAATCTTCTGCCCAGTCAGTCATGTCTCGAAAGAGACATGATCGCCCAAGTGTGTATTTCGTATGGCACTTAACTGACTGACTGAATATAATAGTTGGAGACATGATTAAGGCTTCTACTGGGTATAAAGTGGAGGATCGGTTTTTTATTGACATGAAGTAATAAACTGATCCCCCACTAATTATTACGTAATAATATAATTGATATCTACTCCTTCAAGCTATGAGTCAAATAACAGGACAGATTGGGTTCTATAGCCTTGGCTGGCAACCAGTCTACCGTAGAAAGCAATGGCAACCTGCTGTGGGAGAATCTGCCCATTCAGTCATGTCTCGAAAGAGACATGATATTCCGAGAGAGTATTACCTATGGCGCTTAACTGACTGATAGAATATAGTAGTTGGAGACCTGATTAAAGCTTCTAATAGACATAAAATGGGGGATCGGTTTTCTATTGTTATGAAGTAATAAACTGATCCCCCACTAATTACTACGTAATAATATAATAGATATCTTCTTGTAGCTATGAGTCAAATTATAGGACAGATTGGGTTCTATAGTCTTGGCTGGCAACCAGTCTACTGCAGACAGCAATAGCAACCTACTGCAAGATAATCTTCTGCCTAGTCAGTCATGTCTCTTTCGAAACATGATCGCCCAAGCGTGTATTTCGTATGGCACTTAACTGACTGACCGAATAGTTGGAGACATGATTAAAGCTTCTACTGGGCATAAAGAGGGGGACCGGTTTTCTATTTTATGTAGTAATAAACTGATCCCCCCCTAATTATTACGTAATAATATAATTGATATATTCTCCTTCTAGCTATGAGACAAATAACAGGACAGATTGGGTTCTATTGTCTTGGTTGGCAACAAATCTACCGGAGAAAGCAATGGCAACCTGCTGAGGGACAATCTGCCCAATAAGTCATGTCTCTTTTGAGACATGATCTTTCGAGAGTGTATCACCTATGGCACTTAACGGACTGACTGAATATAATGGTTGGAGATATGATTAAGGCTTCTACAGGACATAAAGTGGGGGATCGGTTTTCTATTGACATGAGGTAATAAACTGATCCCCCACGAATTACTACGTAATAATATAATAGAAATCTTCTCCTTCTAGCTATGAGTCAAATAACAGGTCAGATTGGGTTTCTGGCGATCAGTTTACCGCAGAAAGCAATGGCAACCTCCTGCGGGATAATATTCTGCCCAGTCAGTCATGTCTCTTTCGAGACATAATCGCCCAAGCGTGTTTCACGTATGACACTTAACTGATTCTTTGTATGAACAGAAGTATAAGACGAAAAGAAAGAATAGAATAATGTCTTGACGAACACCAGGATTAATTCAAGCCATTTTCCGTATGACTCCACAAATACGTTTAAGTGTTTTCAAAAATAGATTCATCCTTCTGCAAATCAATTGAAACAACTGCTTCAGTTTACTTTCTTTCACCATACGGTCAGTTTTAAACCAACCGGAGTGACAGGGTGTAATCGAGTTCGCTTTTTTCATAAGATTGGATCATTTGAAGTAGTGTGTAGTAATATGAACCTATATTTATCCTTGTTTAAAATAATTGAAATAACAGCTTCAGTTTACTTTCTTTCACCATACGGTCAGTTTTAAACCAACCGGAGTGACAGGGTGTAATCGAGTTCGCTTTTTTCATAAGATTAGATCATTTGAAGTAGTGTGTAGTAATATGAACCTATATTTATCCTTGTTTAAAATAATTGAAATAACAGCTTCAGTTTACTTTCTTTCACCATATGGTCAGTTTTAAACCAACCGGAGTGACAGGGTGTAATCGAGTTCGCTTTTTTCATAAGATTAGATCATTTGAAGTAGTGTGTAGTAATATGAACCTATATTTATCCTTGTTTAAAATACTTGAAATAACAGCTTCAGTTTACTTTCTTTCACCATATGGTCAGTTTTAAACCAACCGGAGTGACAGGGGTGTAATCGAGTTCGCTTTTTTCATAAGATTAGATCATTTGAAGTAGTGTGTAGTAATATGAACCTATATTTATCCTTGTTTAAAATACTTGAAATAACAGCTTCAGTTTACTTTCTTTCACCATACGGTCAGTTTTAGATCCACTGGAGTTGCAGGGTGTAATCGATTTTTATTTATTTATTTTTTCCACAGATTAGGTCATTTGCAGTGGTGTGCAGTGATATGAATCTATTTTCAGGAAGTATGATGAAATTTGTTTGGCATTGAAAAATGTTGTGTCATCCGTGGTTGCGTCGGATTTTTATCACACACTCTCGATTAGTTGCCCAACAGCTGTGGTCTGCAATCAACGTTACTTCAGGGAAGCGTACGAAAATTATGACGGTGCACGATCACACTGGCAAAGCTTTACAAAGGGATCGTGGATATTGTTGGTATTAGCCTTTCAACTGTCAGTCGTATCATCAAGTCAAAGAAACAAACCGGATCCATCAGTTCAAAAGGTAAAGGAAAATGTGGTCAGAAGAGAAAAACGACGCCAAGAGATGACGTATACGTGATCAGAGAAAATGTGAAAGATCCTAGGAAGTCATTAAATATTTTGTTTTAATTAATTTACACAAGGGTGCATATCTATCTATCTATCTATCTATCTATCTATCTATCCCGGTATTTCTATCCCAGGTCCTATTTCATATCTATCTATCTATCTATCTATCTATCTATCTATCTATCTATCTATCTATCTATCCCGGTCCTTTCTATCTATCTATCCCGGTCCTTTCATATCTATCTATCCCGGTATTTCTATCTATCTATCTATCTATCTATCTATCTATCTATCTATCCCTCCTTTCCTATCTATCTATCTATCTATCTATCTATCTATCTATCTATCTATCTATCTATCTAGTCCTATTTCATATCTATCTATCTATCTATCTATCTATCTATCTATCTATCTATCTATCTATCTATCTATCTATCCTAGTCCTTTCATATCTATCTATCTATCTATCTATCTATCTATCTATCTATCCTATCCTATCTATCTATCTATCCCTATCTATCATATCTATCTATCTATCTATCTATCTATCCCTATTTCTATCTATCTATCTATCTATCTATCTATCTATCCCATCCTCTATCTATCTATCTATTTCTATCTATCTATCTATCTATCTATCTATCTATCTATCTATCTATCCCTATCCTTTTCATATTTCTATCTATCTATCTATCTATCTATCTATCTATCTATCTATCTATCTATCTATCTATCCCAGTCCTTTCATATCTATCTATCTATCTATCTATCTATCTATCTATCTATCTATCTATCTTCAAGAAAGAAAGCCAAGGAAATTACGATTGGAAGAGAAAACAACGCCAAGAGACACCAAGAGAATTTGCACAAGAGTTGAAGTTACACATCTATTCTAACATTGGTAAATCTGATCGATTCGACGAGGTGAAATTAGTATCTTATTTAAAAATTTGACAACTATCTGTTGTAAAAATTTAGCAAGGAATGACTTCTTAATTCTAATGTCTCCCCCCCTCCAATAAACTACCCACTTTGAATGTTCTGAGTGAGCCTTTTTTACCTTCCATTAGTATGGCTGATGCTAACCCCCAGGAGAATGAATCATTGCACCTTCTTAGGTTAACGGATTTAGTTAACATCAAGTGGTAGGAGTAATGTACAACACTTTACCAATTATGCCATTCAACACCAATTAGTTTGATTAAGAACTTGAGACACCATCCTCATCTTTTTTCGGAATAGTAGATATGGTGGATTTAGGTATACCGTACTGCAATTGTTTCTTTCTTCTCTTCAATAGTTTTTCTTTCAACTTTCCTTTTGAGTTTGTTTATACTTCTCAGATGAGGTAGGATTTACATTGTTCGGACTGTTAGCCTTATCTTTATTGCTATATTTACGACGTTTCAGTCGTTGTACGACCCGGCCTTCTTCCTCACACCTGAAGAAGGCCGCAGCGTACAACGGTCGAAACGTCGTAAATATGGAAATACAGATGAAGCCAATGGTCCGAACAATGTCAGGAGCGTTTTTTTTTTTGTTGTTTTTTTTTTCCTTTACCAGTATCACTGTTAGTTTTCTTTGGAGCCATGATTAAGGGTTAATGAAGAGAAAAAAAGAAAAGAAAAGAGTACAGTATAATAAAATTGGAAAAGAAGATCACAGCACAACACACGTGGAAGTCGACTCAGAAATGATTCCGTTCGGGTTACCTCGGTTCGGCAATGCTATTCGAGAACCGAAATTTTGTTCGATAACCGAGGCATTTTCATTTCGAATTTTCTGTTTTGAAAATTTGTTTGACATGCAAGACATTAGCGAACTGTGATATATATATATATATATATATATATATATATATATATATATATATCATATTTATGAGAAATCTTTAGAATCAAATTTTTCATTATAAACAAATTTTTCCAGATTGTTATCTTCATTTTGTTGTTCACAATATTGGTTTTTCCATAGAAATCAATATAAAATACATCAGCTGTTTTTATCACTTCCTTACTTTTTAGAATAGTAGTTTAGGCATATCATACTGCACAGCGAGATCTGACATACGAACGCCATTTTCGTATTTTGCGATTATTTCTTTCTTTCTTTCTTCACTTCAATTGTTTTACTCTTAATTTTCTTTTTCCTTTACCAGTATCACTGTTAGTTTTCTTTGGAGCCATGACTAAGTGTTAATGAAGAGAGAAAAAACTACAATAAAATTGGAAAATAAAATCACAGCACGACACACGAATGTACACAACGTGGAAGTCGCCTCAGAAACCCTAACCCCGGTTCAGCTCGGTTCGGCAATGCTATTCGAGAACCGAAATTTTGTTCGATAACCGAGGCATTTTTTATTTCGAATTTTCTGTTCAAAAAATCGATTTGTTCCACATGTGAGTGAACAGCACGAAAACCGAGGTAATATGCTAATTAGAAATAACTTAAATCCAATTAATCCGTTCCATAGACTAAAATATTAACAAAAATAATTTTTCGACAGTTCCTCTTCTGTGTCTCTTTGTGCCAATAGAACCTGTTTATCCAAAGGGGATTTGTTTTGGTCTCCGCTATAAAATGTGTTTGAAATGTGCCAAAGCTATTAAAAACATTAAGCTTGTTTAAGACACGGCTTGTAACGTGTTTGTTCTGAGATGATTTCTTTCTTCGCTTTAATTGTTTTTCTTTTAATTTGTCTTTTTCCTTTACAAGTATCATTGTTATTTTTTTTTTTTTTGAGTCACGATTAACGGTTAATGAAGAGAAATAAAGGCAGAGTACAATAAAATTGGAAAAGAAAATCACAACACACGAATGTATACAACAGGAAAGTCGACTCAGAAATGATTCCGTTCGGGTTACCTCGATTCGGCAATGCTATTCGAGAACCGAAATTTTGTTCGATAACCGAAGTATTTTTATTTCGGATTTTCTGTTCAAAAATCGATTTGTTCCACATGTGAGTGAACTGCACGAAAACCGAGGTAATATTCATAATTAGAAATAACGTAAATCCAATTAATCCGTTCCAGACACTAAAATATTAACAGAAATACTTTTTCGACAGAATAAGTAGTTTTGCAGGCAGAAAACAAAAAGAAATTCAAACAATGACAAATAAATGAACATTTATCTTTGCAATAACTTATTTTGTTGGCCTATATAAGACGTTAAGGAGAGGAGGGAGGAGAGGTTTTACTGTTTGGAAGGTGAGTCAAAGACATCAGGTAAGACGTTTTCTCGGGTTCCTCTTCTGTGTCTCTTCGTGTTAATAGATCCTATTTATCCAGAGAGGTTTTGTTTTGGTCTCCGCTATGAAATATCTTTGAAATAAATGTCGGGTCAATAGACACCTCCTATCACACTAACTCCCAACTATTCTCACAACACTCTCATCTACCCAACTCTCATTCTCGGTATCCTTACCCGCCTATCACCCACCCTCTGTCATTTCCTATATTTAATCAGCCTTTCTCCACTCTAGGTAGCCCCCTGCACAGTAGTGGCAGTGACATGCCTTGCTCGGGGTGAAACGCTTAAAAAAAAAAAAATGTCACAAAGCTATAAAAACATTCAGTTTGTTTAAAACACGGTTTGCAACATCTTTGTTCTGAGATGATTTTTTTCTTCACTTTAAATGTTTTTCTTTTAATTTTTCTTTTTCCTTTACAAGTATCATTGTTATTTTTCTTTGGAGTCACGATTAACGGTTAATGAAGAGAAATAAAGGCACAGTACAATAAAATTGGAAAAGAAAATCACATCACACAACAGAAAACTGTATACAACAGGAAAGTCGACTCAGAAATTATTCCATTCGGGTTAACTAAGTTCTTCTCGGTTCGGCAATGTTGTTCGAGAACCGAAAATTTGTTCAATATCCGAGGCATTTCCATCGCGAAATTTCTGTTCAAAAAATGATTTATCCAGAGTAGACGTTCAGTAGACTGGGTGTTAGGGGAATCTATTTTCGAAAAATCATTGAAACCTCGGTTATTGACTATAATCAGTTTTAGAAAATCAGCCAAAAACCGAATAGATATTCTTATAAAACAAGAATGTCAATCTAATACATCTATTCCATACACTAAAATATTAACAAAAATATATTTTAGACGCAATAACTACAGTTTTACACGCAGAAAATAATGAGAAATTCAAACAATGACAAACAAATGAACATTAATCTTCCCTTAACTTTTATTTTGGTGGCGTCAAAGAAATGCTGGAGAGGCTCAGCAGCCTCGACATTTTTGGAAAGATTCCAGAGTAATCAAGAATCTCTACTGGCAGCAAACTGCCTGCATACGGACAGGTAACGATTTCAGCAGATTTACAAAGATAGAAAGAGGCGTAAGACAAGGATGTGTCTTTTCACCGGATCTGTTCAACTTGTACAGAATATTTTGAGAACCCTAGATAATACGCCAGGATTTGTTATTGGAGGCCATAACTTGAACAACATAAAGTATGCAGATGATACAGTGCTGATTGCAGACACGGAAAGAAAACTACAAGACTTCCTACAGAGGTTAGCTCTGGAAAGTGACAAAAAAGGACTACAAACTGAATGCAGGGTCATCAACAAAAGGTGCAACCCCAAATGACAAATACAGCTGGGGGGGGGGGGGTGTACTAGAATCTAGCAAGTACAAAAATTAGGAAGGGTTCTAACAGCAGATGGAATATGCGACACAGAGATCCGAAGGCGAATTTGCATGGCAAAGGACGCGTTCCCGAAGCTGAGTAAAGTATTAAGACACAAGAAACTTTCACTAGAAACAAAGAAAAGAGTGCTGGATTGCTATATTATGTCAGTTCTTCAATACGGCAGTGAATGTTGGACAATATCTTCGAAGATGAAGGAAAAAATGAATCAGCTGAAATATGGTTCTACAGAAGGATGCTGCGGATATCGTGGACCGAGCATGCGAGCAACGATGAGGTGTTGGAAAGAATGGCAACGAAAAGGAAATTCATCAGGAAGAGACAACTGAAGTTCCTGGGGCATGCAATGAGGAAGGAGGGCTTGGAGAACCTGATAATGACAGGCCAGATAGAAGGAAAAAGAGACAGAGAATGGCAGCGGATAACATATTTGATCAGGTGGATGACAGAACGGGGGTTGCGAGGTGTAACAGGAGAAAACTTACTAAGAGCCACCATGGATAGGGAGACGTGGAGAACCATGATCACCTACGTCCTGAAGGGACAGGCACATAGAAGAAGAAGATGTAAGACCTTAAGGAGAAGAGGGAGGAGAGGTATTATTGTATGTAAGGGAAATCAAAGCGCTCAATTAAAGACGTCAGGTAAGACATTTTCTGGGATTCCTCTTCTGTGTCTCTTCGTGCCAATAGAACCTGTTTATCCAGAAGGGATTTGTTTTTGTTCTCCGCTATAAAATATGTTTGAAATTTGACAAAACTATAAAAACATTAAGCTTGTTTAAAACACGGCTTGCAACATTGTTCCGAGATGATTTCTTTCTTCACTTTAATTGTTTTTCTTTTCATTTTTCTTTTTTCTTTACTTGTATCACTGTTAGTTTTCTTTGGAGTCACGATTAAGGGCTAATGAAGAGAGAAAAAAGGCACTGTATAATAACATTGGAAAGGAACAGCACAAAACACGAATGTATACAAAAGTGAATTCAACTCAGAAATGATTCCGTTTGGGTTAACTCGTTTCGGCTTGGTTAGGCAATGCTGTTCGAGAACCGGAATTTTGTTCGATAACCGAGGCATTTTCACCAGGAATTTTCTGTACGAAAACCGATTTGTTCGATATGTGAGACGATCGAGAACCGAAGTTGCTCATTATATTGGGCTCTCATTACGATTGAGATGTCTGGAGAGGAAAAATTTAAAAACACTTACCACTTCTGCGATTTACGCGTTACTCTCTAGCAATGAATTGAGTTCTTCCGGTGAATGGCGTGTGTATACAACGCTTATATACACAAAACGGTCGTAGTCTGAGAAATGATTCTGTTCTGGATTCCGGGTTAGGAACAGCACAAAATAATGAACATCAAAACAGATATTTGAGATAGAAAAATAGGTTATATTAAACGTAAAGAGACAAACTGAAACGTAGGTTAGTAATCCAGGAATACAATTAGTAAGGAATATATATATATATACAATTCTTTGAACTGAAGCCGTGCTGGAAATAGAATATCCGTGTAATATTATTCTGGCTGAGTGGAGCTCAGAGCTACTGAAGCAGTATTCTCTGTGTAACTTCGGTATCTCTCGGTAACTTACGGACCACTTACGGTACTCGTACAATGTCTGACGTATCTCACTATGGCGAGAGTATATGTATACTCAAGTCGACTCCATTATCATAGAAAAGGGGGAGATCCCACAACAGATTCCATTCGGGTTAGCTCGGTTCGGAAATGTTGTTTAGGAACCGAAATTTTGTTCGATCACCCTAGTTAAGCAACGCCGAGCTTGGACAGCGCCTAGATGAGTAACAACTTGGGAATACCAGTTACTATAATTTTGGATGTGTGAATGACGTAATGGTTAACACGCTTGGGAGATCATATCTTTTTGTAATCTATGATTAATTAGGTCATAGTTTTTTGCATTTTTTTTCCCGCGGTTACCACTTCTTTCAGCGGTAGACTGGTTTTCAATCAAGGCTATAGAATTTAATCCGTCCTGCTATTTAAACCATAATTGGAAGGAGAAGAGATGGATTCGTACTTTTTCCCCAAAGGTATTTTTGCGTAAGTGAATGCAACAAATTTAACTGGAATTGCGAGCCAATATCAATTTCACCACAGTTGACATCCATGCCTACCTACACTAGTCCCGATATATTACCTATATTTACGGTTGTGGATCCCGGGAATGGGAACCGCACAAAATAAAGGAGCAACAACCAGAATTGGAGATAGAAAAATAAGTATATTAAACATAAAGGATACAAACTTGAACGAAGGTTAGTGTTGTGGATTCCGGGAATGTGAACCGCACAAAATAAAGGAGCAACAACCAGAATTTGAAATAGAAAAATAAGTATATTAAACATAAAGGATACAAACTTGAACGAAGGTTAGTGTTGTGGATTCCGGGAATGTGAACCGCACAAAATAAAGGAACAACAACCAGAATTTGAAATAGAAAAATAAGTATATTAACGTAAAAGATACAAACTTGAACGCAGGTTAGTAATCCAGGAATACAGTTAGTACGAAGTATATAAACGAGTCTCCAAAGGGAAGTCGTAGTATTTTTAGTATGTCCACGTCGGAAGCTGACGGGTGCTGTGTAATAATCTTCTCGCTGAGTGGAGCACAGAGCTACTATGGACTACTGACGCTGTATTCTCCGTGAAACCTCGGTATCGTCCGGTATCGTCCGGTATCTCTCGGATCTCTGTCTTATCTCCTATGGCAGGAGGGTATGCATACTCAAGTCGAGTCTATTATCCTGAAAAGGGGAGATCACCACAACATTTACGTACACCTATAATAAAATATATCTGTCATTATGGGATAATTGTCTTTTTAACAAACTCGATCGCAATGTATTTGTTATAAATATACACACATTGCATACAATAAATGTAAAAAACATATTATAGAACTGTGACACCAAAATTAGATTTACATATTATTTTAAAACAATTATAATACACTGAGTCCTGTTCGGAGGATATCAGGAAGTAGATATGGAATAAAACGATGAAAAATGTGTTTAAATATAGTCAAATTTCCCGAAATTTTGGATAAAACTGTTCATATCTATCTATCTATCTATCTATCTATCTATCTATCTATCTATCTATCTATCCTAGTCTGTTCATATATATCTATCTATCTATCTATCTATCTATCTATCTATCTATCTATCTATCTATCTATCTATCCTAGTCTGTTCTATCTATCTATCTATCTATCTATCTATCTATCTATCTATCTATCTATCTATCCTATCCTAGTCTATCATATCTATCTATCTATCTATCTATCTATCTATCTATCTATCTATCTATCCTAGTCTGTTCATATCTATCTATCTATCTATCTATCTATCTATCTATCTATCTATCTATCTATCTATCCTAGTCTGTTCATATCTATCTATCTATCTATCTATCTATCTATCTATCTATCTATCTATCTATCTATCTATCTATCCTAGTCTGTTCATATCTATCTATCTATCTATCTATCTATCTATCTATCTATCTATCTATCTATCTATCCTAGTCTGTTCATATCTATCTATCTATCTATCTATCTATCTATCTATCTATTTTAGTCTGTTCATATCTATCTATCTATCTATCTATCTATCTATCTATCTATCTATCTATCTATCTATCCCAGTTCGTTCATATCTATCTATCTATCTATCTATCTATCTATCTATCTATCTATCTATCTATCTATCTATCTATCTATCTATCTATCTCAGTCCGTTCATATCTATCTATCTATCTATCTATCTATCTATCTATCTATCTATCTATCTATCTATTTTGTTATTCGTCTCTCTCGATTTTTTCTTTTTCCCCCCCTTTTTCGTATATTGATTTTTTTGTTCGTTTTTTTTGGGTTTGGCTTACATTTTTTTAACTTAAGTTATATTCTTTTTTTTTTCTTCTTTTGTTTTCATAATGCTATCTCTAGGTCAGACATTTTCTTTCGCTTTAGCGCTTCAAACCGTGCAGCGTGTCCATTTAGTGGCATGTTTCCGAGTTAGGCATTTCAAAATGGCGCCATCTTTTGGAATTGACAAGGCAGAAGAGTTCTTTTATTAACTGCTGCTCGTATTGCGAACAAAAATATTCATATATTTCTCAGTCGTTACGTATCTATTTCAATTGGTTATCTATCTATCTATCTATCTATCTATCTATCTATCTATCTATCTATCTATCTATCTTAGCCATTCTTTCTTTCTTTCTTTCTTTCTTCCTTTCTTTCTTTCTTTCTTTCTTTTCAAGCTATCTTATTCTTTTTTCTATCTATCTATCTATCTATCTATCTATCTATCTATCTATCTATGTTAGACATTCTTTCTTTCTTTCCTTCTTTCTTTCTTCCTTTCTTTGTTTGTTTCTTTCTTTCTTTTCAAGCTATCTTAATCATTTTTCTATCTATCTATCTATCTATCTATCTATCTATCTATCTATCTATCTATCTATCTATCTATCTATCTATTCTCTATCTATCTTTATTTTTTTCTTTATTCATTTCTTTCTTTCTTTCTTTCTTTCTTTTTTTCTTTCTAAACTATCTTTATTTCATTTTTTCTATCTATCTATCTATCTATCTATCTATCTATCTATCTATCTATCTTTATCTTTATTTCTTTCTTTCTTTCTTTCTTTCTTTCTTTCTTTCTTTCTTTCCTATCTATCTATTCTATCTATCTATCTATCTATCTATCTATCTATCTATCTATCTATCTATCTATCTATCTATCAGGTATTTGCTTTTTTTACGTTGAAAAAACTGCATAGCAGTTTAAAGATAATCCCCAGTATTAATGAAAACATAGTTTTATCGTTATTTATTTTATGTTATTATTCAGAGAAAAGACCGATTTTTTTTATTGTTATTATTTTATATATTTTATTATTTTATTTATTTTATTATATTAAATTCTATATTTTAAAATTATTTCTAGCATGTTCGAAATTTTAGTTAAAATCTTTTTTTTATTGCGTTAGCGGTCAATGTAAGACTTAAAATTAAAGGTTTTGTGTTTTTTCTGATGAAAAATACAATCATTTGAAAATTTTTACCAAAAATGCAATAATTGCCAGATTTTAGTGGAACTTTTCTGACTTATTCACAAATGTATGAATTTATTTTTGGAATTTTAATTATTACAATATTTTGGTAAAAATATATTTTTTTTACATATGTTACCCACTCTTAGTTAATTTCATAAAATTTCGAGAAATTAAATTTTTATCCAAACAATTTCTTTATTAGTAAAAAGCAGATCTCCTTGGAGAATATAAGTCATTATTTTTTTACACTATGACACATTGACTCATTTACCCTAGAATCCACGACGAATAGTAAAAAAATAAAAATAAAAAAAAAATTGAAATTGAAGTTGAAATTGAAAAATTAAAACTTTTAAAAATTATAATTCATAATTTATAACACATCAATCTTTTAAAATAGTTTTATTACTTTCATTCGGTTACATGATACTGTTATTAATGGCAAACTATATTTACTAATGAAAAACTAAAAAGCTGAATAAAAGTCATTTTGTACAAAGATTTAATTTCTTTTTTAGTGTATGAACATTCCGATTTTTGTAAGAATAGTAGTTCATGTATGACATTATTTTTAAAATATTACGTTTAAAGAGTTATCCTCTCCTTAAAACCAGTAAACCATAGCGTTCATCTCGAATTCATAAAGTTATGTCAATTCTACTCCACCATACTTGAGCTGGTAAAACCTTAGGCTGTCAATAAATGAATTCTCATGCCAGAAAAAAATCAAGACACCGCGGTTGAGAAATGCTTGTACACTTCATTTCAAGTTATAAGTAACATTTGCTTCAAGTCATTTGCTTCAAAATCTATGAAATTTGCTATTTTTTTAAAATAACGTGTCACAAATAGACATTTTATTTTTGCACGATTTTAAAAATCGAGAACCAACTTTTTCTTTACGAATGTGTCAAAACGTATCAAAATGGAGAATCTTTACGATTTTTCTGAACGCGACGAAAAATAATCGATTCCAATCAATATAATTTCTATATCAAATACACCAGAGGTTAGCAGATGTAAACATTTATCTTTCTAAAATGGAAGATTCAAGAAGGTGTTTTCATTTTTAACAATTCATTTTTAACTTTAGGTGAATTAGTGGAGCTACTTACTATCTATCTATCTATCTATCTATCTATCTATCTATCTTAGTCAGTTCGTATCTATCTATCTATCTATCTATCTATCTATCTATCTATCTATCTATCTATCTATCTATCTATTTTAGTCTGTTCATTATCTATCTATCTATCTATCTATCTATCTATCTATCTATCTATTTTAGTCTGTTCATATCTATCTATCTATCTATCTATCTATCTATTTTAGTCTGTTCATATCATATCTATCTATCTATCTATCTATCTATCTATCTATCTATCTATCTCAGTCTGTTCATATCTATCTATCTATCTATCTATCTATCTATTTTAGTCTGTTCATATCTATCTATCTATCTATCTATCTATCTATCTATCTATCTATTTTAGTCTGTTCATATCTATCTATCTATCTATCTATCTATTTATTTTAGTCTGTTCATACCTATCTATCTATCTATCTATCTATCTATCTATCTATCTATCTATCTATCTATCTCATTCTCTTCATTATCTCTCTATCATAAATTACCCTTGCTATCCACGGATTTGACATCATAACACACACACACACACACACACACACACACACACACACACACACACATATATATATATGTATATATATATATATTAAATTTAGTGTATCGAGGCAGCAAATAATTTTCTAAACATATGCTGTTAAATATAAGAGACAATGAATAATTCTTCTTCTTCTATGTGCCCTGTCCCTTCAGGACGTAGGCGATCATGGATCTCCATGTCTCCCTATCCCTTGTGGCTCTTAGTATGTTTGCTCCTGTTGCTCCTGGCAACCCCCGTTCCGTTCTCCACCTGATCAGACTCTGCAGATATGTTATCCGCTGCCTTCCTCTGTCTCTCCTTCCTTCTATTTGACCAGTCAGTATCAGGTTCTCCAGGCTCTCCTTCCTCATTGCATGTCCCAGGAACTTCAGTTGTCTCTTCCTGATGCTCAGCATCAATTTCCTTTTTGTTGCCATTCTTTCTAACACTTCGTCGTTGCTTGTATGCTCAGTCCACGATATCCGTAGCATCCTTCTGTAGAACCACATTTCGGCCACTTCCAGTTTTTTCCTCATTTTCGATGATATTGTCCAGCATTCACAGCCGTACTGAAGAACTGACATCACGTAGCAGTCTAGCACTCTTTTCTTCGTTTCTATTGAGATCTTCCTGTGTGTTAGTATTTTGCTCATCTTCTGGAACGCGTCCTTTGCCATGCCAATTCGCCTTCGGATCTCCGTGTCGCACTTTCCATCTCCTGTTAGAACACTTCCTAGGTACTTACATTCTTGGACTTGTTTGATTCTGTTATCCCCCACCTGTATTTGGCATTTTGGGTTGTATCTTTTGCTGATGACCATGCACTCAGTTTTCTTAAAGTTTATTTGTAGTCCCTTCTTGTCACTCGCCACTGCTACTTTCTGTATGAGATCTTGCAGTTTCCTTTCCGTGTCCGCAATCAGTACTGTATCGTCCGCGTATCTTATGTTGTTCAGGTTGTGGCCTCCAATAACAAATCCTGCTGTGTCATCTATTGTCCTCAAAATATTCTCGCTGTATAGGTTGAACAAATCCAGTGAAAAGACACATCCTTGTCTTACGCCTTTTTCTATCTTTGTGTATCTACTGAGGTCGTTACCTGTCCGTATGCAGGCCGTTTGCTGCCAGTAGAGATTCTTGATTACTCTTATGTCTTTGCCGAAAATGTCGAGGTTGCCTATCATATATTATGTTTAATCATAAGCCGTTCTAAACGTCGTATTTTGGCTTTAATTTCAGTTGAAAATAAACACAAAAATTCTCAAACATTTGGATAATTTTTTATTAATTTTGTTCTAAGCTTTCGGCTTGTTATTTTTGGTAACTATTGCCGTTGCCTAGCGGAGTTTTATGTCTACACAAAATAAAACTGTCACTGATGGTGGATGTTATTGTGTTACCGTCTTAATAACCTCTCTGAAGATGGCTCATGTGAGCCGAAAGCTTAGAACCAAATTAATAAAAGATTATCCAAATGTTGGAGGGTTTTTGTCTTTATTTTCAACTAAAATTAAAACCAAAATACGACGTTTAGAACTTCTCATGATTAAACATTATAGACATTCATTGTGTCTTATATTTAACAGTATATGTTTAGAAAAAATATATATATATGTACAATAATTAAATTCTATCTATCTGGAAGATTTTTATTCCCTATTTTAAAAAGACAATAAAATATAACTGTGATCGGCTGCTTGGTGGTTTTGTAAAAAAGTCTGAAACTGCTAATCATTGTCAGTCATTGCTCATGGTAAACTTAATATATATATATATATATATATATATATATATATATATATTAATTATTGTCTGTAATATTTAACAAAATATGTTTAGAAAATTGTCTGCTGTCTCGATAAACTATATGTGTGTGTGCGTGTGTGTGTGTGCGTGTGTGTGTGTGTGTGTGTGTGTGTGCGTATATAAATATATGTATATATATAAATAGTGTATCCAGGCAGCAGAGAAATTTCTAAGCATATTTTGTTAAATATAACAGACAAGAATTAATATATATATATATATATATATATATATATAAATTAGAGAAAATTTTCAAAATTCAAAGGTGTCGGATGTACATTTCGACATAGGATCTCTAATAGCGATTCTACGTCACGTCAGCGACATTGTTTTTTTCCAAATGGCGAAGGCCCTTATATATATATATATATATATATTAATTCTTGATATTAATAATTTTCTAAACAAATTTTGTTAAATATAACAGACAATGAATGTCTATTATGTTTAATCATGAGCCGTTCTAAACATCGTATTTTGGTTTTAATTTCTGGTGAAAATGATGACAAAAATTGTCCAATATTTTGATATTTTTTATGCTGGTTCTAAGCTTTTGGCTCACATAAGCCATCTTCAGAGAGGTTACAGGGACGTGACATAAAGACATCCACCATCAAAGATGATATTATCTTGTGTTGACATAAAGATTAACGATAACAGTCACCGAATAGCAAACGCAGATCGTAAATTTGTAATGTGGTTCTATGACATCACGCCGTGTGAGAGACCGAAATGTTAACAGAACCATATGTTTTCAACTCTGACAACCGCCACAATGTGCTGACCATATTTGGAATATAAAACATTCTTATAACTCTGGATATATACATAAAAATCCATGCTTTCAGTTAAACAAAAACAAAAAAAACAAAAAAAACTCTCCAATAATGGCTTAACGAATAGCTAAATTTAAGCAGAAAGACAGCATTTAAAGATGATTTCATTTCTCTAGTTTAATAGTTAGCTAATTTTTCTGAATTGGATTATTCTAATAACCATCATTATAAATATAAATAGATTATAGTTTGCTAGTTTTAACCAGTGAAAATTTTATGGTTTTCTTATTTTAATATCTTGATGAGTCTTAATTCTTCAGTTAATAAGCGAATGGCATATTCCATGGCAATATACGTAGAAATTCCCCTGTTGCATCATTAAATATTGAACTCATCTTTAACAAAATATTGCGATAACAATCATGAATATAAAGTTCTCTTTCTTCTTCGTTCATATCATTCCTCTTTGCTTGCATTCATTCCCGATTATGTTTACAGATTGCTTGTCTCTCTTCTGCTCCTAATCGTCCTCGTCTTCTTCTCTGTCGTTCTTTTGTTGCCTCTCTTTGTTGTCTTATTCTTTCTTCAATTACAATGATTTTCTCCGGAAATATCAAGTATTTGAGAAATGCTTTTAGTTTCATTTATTACAGCAAAAGCGTGACAAACGTAGGTACCTAGACAGGCATCACTGTATAATAATATAAAAACTTGTTATGTTGTTCACGGCGAGAACGGAAGGACCGATTGGATCAAATAAATTAAATTAAACGGATGAAAAATAGTCTTCTTATTTGATGGCCAATCAAGATGAAGATAGTAAAGAAAGAGATAGATTTTTTATTCAAAGCACAAAAACGCTATAAGTACAATAACACTCACTTTTTTTTTAAGTAAAATATATATATATATATATATATATATATATATATATATATATATATATATAATCATATCGCCCCAAGCAAGGCATTTTACTGCCACTGTTTTGCAGGGGGTTACATAGGAGGAAAGTTATGAGAAATAGTGACAAGTTATAGGGTGTCAGGAAGTGGGTAAGAGAAGGATGAGTGTGGCCGTAGGGTGAGGGATCAATTTATATATTGAACGTAATATAAAATTGATCCCCCACTATATATATATATATATATATATATATATATATATATATATATATATAATCATATCGCCCCAAGCAAGGCATTTTACTGCCACTGTTTTGCAGGGGATTACATAGGAGGAAAGTTATGAGAAAGAGTGACATGTTATAGGGGGTATCAGGAAGTGGGTAAGAGAAGGATGAAAATACTGATGAGAATGGAGTGGACAGAGAAGGAAGCATGAGAGAGAGAGGATGCAGGTTGGTGAGAAAGTATATGACTATTGACTTTACATTTAAATTCTTGGAGATTGTAGCTGTCGGGAAAACAAGTAAATGGAAGGGAATCCACAGGCGGGAAGTGCGAGAAAAGAAGCTGCTGGAGTAGAATTTGCGTTTACAATTTATTAGTTTCACAGAAAAAGGGTGGGACCTAGTTGCCAATCTTGTGGCTCGAGTAAATTTATATATAGGAGGCATCAGTGAGCTAAGTTCATTGGAGCAGAAGCTGTGAAAGTATTTGTAGAAGAGACACAGGGAAGCCACATTGCGCCGGTGAGAAAGTGACTGTATCTGAGCTGCCAGGTCGGGATCTATTACATTACAGATTAAATTCAAAGAGAAAAAGAAAAGGAAAGGAATGGAAGGATAAAGGAAAAGAAAAAAAGGAAAAAAGGGAAAAAGTAGGAAGGGGTGGTTGACAGAGAAGTAAGCTTTTTCCCTTTGCCTTTCGTTCCCACTACCACTTCTATTCCCCCAAACATGGCTAAATTTCAACTTTTCAACTCTCAACTCAGATAAGGGAGAGAGATGTCTTATAAAAATAGACATAGATATATGTCTGCTTCCCTGTTTACTTCTTTAAATTAAAAAATTATTAATCCCACCCCTTTTTATTTTTCTGTAATGGAAAATTTCTTTTGACCTCTGCCGGTATAAAATCTTTTGTCATTTGAATTTGTTTGAATAAATATTTTCGTTGCTGAAGACGCGTGATTATTTTCGTAGAAATGGCTATTCAACGAATTTGAACATCGAAATTTTGTTTTATTTTATGATTGGATATGTAATTAGAATATAATAATTGCATTGAGCCCTCCATCTTGATGAATTTTAATATTAATGAAATTAATATTAATAAGGATCGGGTTTTTGAGATTTATATAATCCTTTTGGATTATATATATATATATATATATATATATAAGATGTACATATACGCATCCACGTATGTAGGTGTGTGGGTACGCGCGTTTGTATTTGTAGGTGTATGTATTTATGCGAGTCTTCACGTACGGAACCACACACACGCGTATCTACATATATAATTGCACTTGGAAGGAGACATTTAATGGAAAAAAAGATAGATGGTTAATCGATAAACATTTAGAAGTCTGTCTCTTCCGTTTGTCCCTCATGTCTGTATTTGGCCCCTATCACCACCAAACCCAAAAACATACGTATGCATACACAAACATACGCACATACGCATGCATACACAAACATACACATATATTATGGTAATATATATATATATATATATGTATATATATATATATATAAAGAGATGGAGAGAATATTTCTGTATATATATATGACATCATTTATATACATATTAAAAGCATTTATATATATATAAATAACATTTATATTATATATATATATATACATATATGTAATGTATATAAGACCAATTGTATATATATATATATATATATATATATATAAGCAACATTTATATATTTGTATATATATATATATATATATATATATATAAACATCATTTAAATATATAAACAGCATTTATATATATATATATATATATATAAAAGGCATTTGCATATATATATATATATATATAGTTCTGTGCAAAAGTATTAGGGCAAGAACTATTTTATCTTTTATGAGTAATCAAAATAAAGTTTAAAATCACCCCTATCCAAACGCTTTGGCACACTACCGATACTATGCAAAATTATTAGGACAGGGGTGACTTTCCTAAAAACCTCACTCAAGTTCAAATACAGGGTGAAAAGCCAAACCTTTGTTAGAATTATTTAACTAAATAGGAAGAGGAAAGAAGGCTTCGGAAATTGAATTGTCCCCCCACAAATCCCTGGTCTCAATCCTATTGAAAATCTATGGGACATATTATTTAAAAATATTGATAAATGTAATGTTACTTCGCAAGACACACTTTGCGAACAAATACAAGCTGCTTGGCAGGAGATACCATTAGATACATTGAAGAAGCTTGTGATGCCAATGCCTGACAAAATGAAGGCTATGATGAAAGCAAAAGGCTATTATACTAAATATTAAAATTTTTTGTAACAAGTATTTTTTTCTTGTTAAAGCATTTGTTGAGTAAATCAAATAAAATTACTTTAATTAAATTGTTTATTTTCTGTCAATATGCCTCATAAAAGATAAAATAGTTCTTGTCCTAATACTTTTGCACATTACTGTACATATATATGTGTGTGTGTGTGTGTGCGTGTGTGTGATTTTTAACTGCTAAATGTTCTACCTAAAATTAAATAAAACTCAAAAGAAAGAAATCGCAACTATTTAGAAATGTTTTTCACGCACGTCAATTTTCGAATTTTTTCGTCGACTATTTCAAGAAGCAAAAACAGTTTAGAGGCGTGGCTTAAGTTTCATCTTCATTTTCGAAATTGATTACCCTTATTCATTTCCTTAATTTTACGTACATACGCGTAGCCAAACGCAGAAAAAATATTTATGAAAATGTCATGGTGGCATCACCCATTCAACGGATTGAACTCTTCCTACAACTACATATACTTCCCCTCACAAGAGGAGAGCAGACCAGATCAGAGTCAGCGAGCTCAGAAAGAGTGAGAGATCCGCAGGAGATCAACATAAGCAGATCCGCGGAGAGTGATAGGCAGAGATAGCCAAGACTGCTACCGTACGACTATTGCGAGTCCCAGTTATAGTATTGCTTCCTAACCCGTATGTATTCGTTCCACGTATTTGTATTTTGCTGGTTTTATAATATATATTCTTATTTCCTACTAGCAGTATAGCTCGGCGTTGCTCGAGTGTAATGAAAGCTTTAAAACTAATCCATGGACTTGGAGCTCTAACTCAGCCTAAAGAATATTTGAAATAATAAAATAATTGCGACAATTTACCAATCGCTCCTAGTACATACATATATATATATATATATATATATATATATATATATATACTAGCCGTATAGCCCGGCGTTGCTCGGGTGCAATGAAAGCTTTAAGTTTAAAGCTAATTCATGGTCCTGGAGCTCAGACTCTTTGGACGTTGGCACAAAAGACTAAAAAGCAATAGTTGTTTCCAGTCAACACGGGCCGTGTGTATATTAGTTAACCTCAACTAATTCGCGTAAAAATAGCATAGCGTGATGAAAAAGGCCACAAACTTAACGAAAACAAAGTTTTATCGTCAAAATATTCATGTTATTATTAAAGTGAAATACCAAAGTATTTTTTACTTATTTTTGGAAATTTTTTTAATCCTTTCAAACACGTTCGAAATTTTGGTTGAAATCTTGTTTTGTTTACGTCATCGCCTTCTACAAAATTTAACATTGATTTTTTTTAGCTTATTTTCCGTTGAATACACATTTATTTGGAAATTCTTGTAAAACTTAAATAATTATCAGATTTTCATGAAATTTTTAGGACTTATTCATAGATGAATGAAATTACTTTTCAAGTATTTTTATTTTAGTAAAAGTGGTATTTTTTTTTAATGTGTTCCCCCCCCCCCCCTCCTTACAATTTTCATGAAATTTTGCACATAACCTTCAAGTTCTCTCACAATTTTTTTTTTGTTAGAAGAAGGAGTCTTTGGAGATTGTAAATAACCTACTTTTTGTTTCGAATTATTACCAACTACATGAAAATTTGCTGTGAATTAAAAAACAATGAATCCAATAAAACTATAACATTACTTAATTAGAAAAGCTTCTAATTGCGTTTATAAATAACTAATATTAAGGACATTATTTTCTGAAGAAATAAATCTTTTTCATGAATAATGAATCTTTACAAGAATTTTTTCAATTTTTTTACATTTGAATTATAATAATTTGTAATAGTTTAAAATCGTGTAAAATTCTGTATTTGTTTGTTCCCTGAAAGATATATAATAATTAAGTGGAAACGAAATTTACTAAAATTGTCTAAAATTGCAAACATTGTTAAACGTATTGGTGCCAACTATTTTTAAAATAATTTTTATTTACTTAATACGTTTCTTATTTTCATGTATGGTTGACTAAAACTACCATTATCATGAAAAAATTATGTAATATAAGAGTTTTGTCTCTTCCCTTAGATTTAATAAAATTGTTTTTATCTTCATGCGTAGAAGCTGTCATCGCCTCGTCATTCAACAGTCCGTCAAACGTTCGATTAGATGAACACGACAAATCCTTAATAATGGTTGTATATTACTGTTTTGCTATAAGTAAGTAATATTTCTTTAAAATCAGATTAGTTTAATTTTCAATTTTCTAATTTTACTAAAAGAAAGTGTCAGAAATCTTTTGAAATATTTTAAAAATTGATGAATTTTTGTTTGTTTCCAAATTTCTTAAAATTAAAAAAAAATGGCCAATTTTAAGAAAATTTTAAGAAATCAAAAATAAATGTGACTTTACAATCTATATAATTTCTATCTGAAATACACCAGAATTTTTTACTTAATGGAAATAATAAATTTAATCATTAAGCTTTTAATTAAATCTAAAATGAAATCTTCAAGAATTTTTTTTTATTTTAAATATTACATTTAAAATCTAGGTATTGAAAATTTTTGCCGAAATATTGGAGGTACCTAGAAAATTAGCATCACCTTTTAAAAACCACATCGCTGGTTTGTTTTGCGTTACTGAAAATAGAATTTATCGGCTATGACCCCTATTGCAGATTACTGATTTACATTGCATTTCTGTTTCCTTTTTCTTTCAAAGAAAAAGTCATATCTTAATAGTAAGTGTGATATGACTAAGACTTATTTCTACCAAAATGTATGACTATGAATTATATAACTAATAAAATGAGTATGATTTATGACTAACAAAATGTATAACTAACTTTTAACTAGCAAAATGTATGACTATGACTTGCAAAGTGTATGACAATGATTTATACCTAGAAAAATGCGTAAATATGACTTCTGACTAGCAAAATGTATTAAAATGGTTTATAACTAGCAAAATATTTGACTATGAATTTTAACTAGCAAAATATATGACTATGGCTTATGAATAGCAAAATGTATGACTATGTTTTTGTCTAGCAAAATGTATGACATTGACTTATGACTAGCAAATGCATGACTATAACTTAACTAGCAAAATGTTTGAATATGACTATCAAAATATATGACTATGTGTTATAGCTAGCAAAATGTATGACCATATGTGGCAAAAGAAACTTAAAATAGCAACCAGCGAGTGAATTGTGGCTCTCCCAGCTGCTATTCCAATCCGGTCTTTCCTTCTTGAGCTCTGTCTCAAAATCTCACTAACAGACGTTTCAGCCAATAACTGTGAACGTTCTTTTTTGTTCTCCCCTACTGGGAAAAATTCGTTGCTTTTATATCTGTCCATGTACCCATAATCCTTTTGCGTCTTCCTGTTATCCCATAATGCATTGCATAATTTTAGTGTATAAAAATGCAATGCAAATCCCCCTCATTGTTTTACATTATCTGGCCGAAGACGGATTACGGCAGAGCGGTAAGTGCTTTTGTCTTTTTCCTTTATTTTAACTACAGTAGCTTTACATGCTAAGCAAATACGGGCTCTTTTTTGGCGGGGACAAGGCAAGTCGCAAACAGTAGTGCTCGTCCCAGGTTGTATCTCATGTCTACCATACAATAACTTATAATTGGCAAAATGCTGAAATACAACTTATGACAAACAAAACGTATCACTATGACTTATAAAAAAATGTTTGACTATAGCTTATGATTAGCAAAATGTATGACTATGACATAACTAGTAGCATAAAACTAGTGTCTGACAACAAGTCAGTCAGTTAAGTGCCATACGTGAAATACGCTTGGGCGATCATGTCTCGAAAGAGACATGATGGACTGGGCAGAAGATTATCCCGCAGTAGGTTGCCATTGCTTTCTACGGTAGACTGGTGACCAGCCAAGGTTACAGAAACCAATCTATCCTGTTATTTGACTCATAGCTAGAGAGGGAAGAAATGTATTATAAGTAGTAATTATGGGGGATCAGTTTATTACTTCATAACAATAGAAAACTGATCCCCCATTTTATACCCAGTAGAAGCCTTAATAATGTCTCCAACTATTATATTCAGTCAGTCAGTTAAGTGCCATACGTGAAATACGCTTGGGCGATCATGTCTCGAAAGAGACATGACTGACTGGGCAGAAGATTATCCCGCAGTAGGTTGCCATTGCTTTCTGCGGTAGACTGGTTGCCAACCAAGGCTATAGAACCCAATATGTCCTGTTATTTAACCCATAACTGGAAGGAAGAGACGGATTAATACCTTTCCCAAGGGTATTTGCGCATAAGTGAATGCAATGAATTCAACTGCGGTTAACTGGTGCAAGAAATGGCTTGTATTTTTAAGGCCTCCGAAACGAATCTGATTTCATTTTATCATCACAAGGAATTTTTTTTGCCTTACATCCACATGTTTGGTAATAAGGCGTAATTAAGTCTACTTTTACAAAATTGATTCTCTGTGTTGTGCCAACACTTTTTTTCGTTGAACGTTAATAAATATAACATTCGTCCGTATATAGAATATTGTTACCATTTCTGGTGTTCTTTTTGTATCTCAAGATTCTCATCAAAATCCAAACAAGTGTCTGTGGTTTTATCGTTCCTCATTTGAAATTACTTTCAGTCACTTTCCCAGCGCTGTAACATGGCTTCCCTCTGTCTTTTCTATAAATATTTTCATGGCAATTGTTCTGATGAGCTTTCCTTCTTTGTATCTTAAACGCATGAAATTAAGCATAGTACTAGATTGGTAACTAGGTCTCAGTGTTTTCATGTTGAAATAACCAGATGCAACCGTAAGTTCTATTCTAATAGTTTCTTTTCTCGCATTTGTTGAATGTGGAAATTTCTTCAGGTTTCTGGTTTCCTTACTGCCTACGATCTTCAAACATTTAAATTCAACGTCAATCGCTGTCTTCTGTTCCTTGAAACCTTCTCTTTTACTTTAATTTCTCTCTACAAAGTCTTCCAATTCTTTTTTTTACCGACAGTAGCACTGTGCGTCTTAGTGGCATTGTTACCTTACTTGTAACGACATTATAAAAAAATAAATCAATGTTTTTTTTTCTATACTTCTGAGATGCGGTAGTATATTTACATTATTCGGACTATTGTCCTCATCTTTGTTGCCATTTTTACGACGTTTCGGCCGTTGTACGCTCTGTCTTTCTTCAGGCACTAGGGATTTCGAACCAACTCTTTATTAAGAACACTGAGATATATCATTCTCAGATAGCTTCTTTCGATATTCTGTTTCATTGTGGATCCGATTTCCAAGAGATTGCTTCCCCAACCACTACATACTCAACCCATTCAAGTTGAGAGCTACAAGTTATCTTTCCCACCTATCCTACTATGCTGCGCCTCTTAAATATTACTCTTATCACTCACACTCGTTCAATATTCCTCTATTTCGAGTCGCGCTTGGGTTTTTGTTATAGTACCCTCCTACGAGGAATGGACTCTTCTTATATATAATTATTTGAGTGACTTCCGGAAGGGAGTTGGTAGCAGTCAAGTACCGCAGTTAAAGATCACAGCTAAGACGCAGCTAAAGCTAGCTACTAGTTAGGTAATAAGCAGCGTAACTGTACCGTTCGGACTTATTTCTATTTACTCATTACTAACACTTACTTTGTATATATGTTCTTGTCATGCTAATACACTGTTTTGAATCTACCTCCTGTTTTCCGTGTCTTACTTCCGGTCAAACGGGTCACTACAAATTTGCAGCAAAGTTTCCCCATAACAACTCCACAATAAATTGGCAACGAAGATTCGCAACAGTTTCCTATAAAGTTTCCCTTAGGAGAAAAAGTTGCGTGGTTATCGGTTGCTTGCTCCGAAGTTAGAGTTCAGAATTTTACTTCTCTTAGACTGGTCCCCAACCAAGGCTAAAAACCATATCTATGATGCTAATTAACCCATGTCTGATGGCGGAATGAATAGATTGTTGACTTTTTCAAGGGCGTTAGTGAGATTGAGTTTTTTTTTAAACAGTTTATCAACATTTTGCCTGTTATTTAAAGCCGAGACATATTTCGTACTGTATGATATTGCTTATTCTTATGGTTCCCTCCTGCGAGGAATGAACTCTTCCTCTGGATATATATATATATATGTTACCTGCGTAACTTCCGAGAGAGCAGTCAACTGGAGCAGTTGACAGCCTTACGCTCTCTGCCTTTTGGGCGGAGAGTATTAACCCAGTCGAAGCTCCGCCGAAGGGTAGAGTCTCGACTGGGGAAAATTAGACAGAAATTTTTGGCCGGGCTATATGGCCCGGATGACCCACATTAAAAAGGCCTCGTACTACATTTTGCCTTAGTGGAAAGGCAACTAAATACTGCAGTCAACAGTAGCAGTAAAAGAGCAGTTAGTTACGAGCAGTCAAATACAGTAGTTAACAAAAGTCAGTTAACGACAGCTACTAGTCAGGCAGAGTAATAATACCTTCGGACTTACGTATTTCTATATTACTATTTATTAACACTTTCTTTTAATATCTTGTTTCTTGTTAGACTAATACACTGTTTTGAACCTACCTTCTTGTTCCGTGTCTTACTTCCGTCACAAACCGGTCACTACAACTTTGCAGCAAAGTTTCACTGCAACTCCCCAACATTTATAATACCCAGTTTTTCTAAACGGTCACCCCCCATCTGGTTTTTGTTTTTGAACGATTCTCCTTCTATTTCTTTTTCATATCCACCTGCTTCTTCATTTTCATATTTTCCTTCGTTTTCCTATCTTTATTTTTCCTTTTTTTTTTTACCATCTGCCTCTTTCTTTTTTCGTCACAACTCCACAGCAAATTGGCGACAAAGATCCACAACAGTTTTGTATAAAGTGTCCCTTAGGAGAGATAATCTCTTGGTTATCCGTTGCTTGCTCCGAAGTTGGAATTCAGTTTTACTTCTCTTAGACTGGTCGCCAACCAAGGCTAAAAACCATATCTACGATGCTAATTAACGCATGTCTGGTGGCGGATTTTCTTTTTCTTTTTTTTTTTCATACCATCTTCCTCCTACCTTTTTCATATACTCTTTCCCTTTTTCTTTTTCTTCCTTTTCTTGTCCTCCTACTATTCCTCTTTCATCTTTTTCTTCCTTCTGATATCCGCCTCACCCTCCTTCATTTTCCTTTTTCTACTCGTTCGCGTCCTTCTGTTTCTTCTACATTTTCATAAACTCCCCTTTTTTTCTTCTTTTTTATACCGTCCACATCCTACTTCTTTTTTCATATGCTCCTCCCCTTCTTTCTATTCCCCTTTCATCTTTATCTTTCTTTTAATATTCTCCTCCTCCTTCATGTTTCTTTTCCCTCTGTCTCACCTCCTCCTATGTCTTTTTCTTTTTCATAGCCACCTTCCTTCATTTTTTCTTCTTTTTCATGTCTCCTTTATTATTCATTTTCTTCTGTCTATTCCTCCTCCTTATCTTAAGATATTCTTTTCATATCTTTCATATTTTCCTTTTCTTAATAAGAAGAGGGGATATGAAAAAAATGAATCATCATGAATCCCGACTTGGCAGCTTGGATACAGTCACCCTCTCACGGGCGCAATATGGCTTCCCTGTGTCTCATCTACAAATACTTTCACGGCTTCTGCTCCGATGAACTTAGCTCTCTGGTACCCCCTATATATAAATTTACTCGTGCCACAAGATTAGCAACTAGGTCCCACCCTTTTACTGTGAAACCAATAAATTATAAACGCAAATTCTACTTCATCAGCTTCTTTTCTCGCACTTCCCGCTTGTGGAACTCCCTTCCATTTACTTGTTTTCCCGACAGCTATAATCTCCAAGAATTTAAATGTAAAGTCAATAGTCATCTATTTCACTAACCTGCATTCTCTCTCTCTCTCTCTCTCTCTCATGCTTCCTTCTCCGTCCACTTCCCTCTTATCAGTATTCTCATCCTTCTCTTACCCACTTCCTGATACCCCCTATAACCTGTCTATCTTTTTCTTAACTTTTCTCCTATGTAACCCCTGCAAAACAGTGGCAGTAAAATGCCTTGTTTGTGGTGATATCATTACAAAAAAAAAATCCTCCTCTTCTTATTTCTTCTTTTTCTTCTTTTTCATATTCCCTTCTTCACCCTCCCTCTTTTTCTTATCCTCACATTTTCTCTTATTTTTCCATAGCTTGCTTCTTCTTCTTCTTCTTCTTCTTCTTCTTCTTCTTCTTCTTCTTTCATCATTTTATATTTATAAGTTCCTCCACCTTTCTTCGTTTTCATAGTCTCTTCTTCGCCTTATCCTTCTTTGTTTTGTCATATCCTCTTCCTCTTTCTTCATTATCTTATTCAAAGCCTCCTACTCCGTGATATCCTCCCCACCGCTTCTAATTCTTTTCATATCCTTCTCCTCCTCCTTCATCATCATAATTTTTTATATTTTCCTTCTCCGTTTTTTCTTCTCTTTCATACCTTCCTTCTCCTTCACCCCCATTGTTCTTCTTTTTTCATAGCATCCTCCGACCTGATTTTTTTCTTCTTCTTTTTTATATGCTCCACCTTCTCCTCTTTTTATATTTCATAATATATTTCTTCCGTAATCATCTTTTTTATATTCTCTTCAATTTTTTCATCTTTTTTTCTTTTCATATCCTCCTTCTTTCTTTTTCTTTTTCACTGCCTTTTCCTCCCTTACATTTTCCCCACTACTTTTTCATATCTACCCCCTTCCTTTTCATAGTCATTATCTTTTGTGTTCGTCTCCTTTTTCTTCTCTTTTATGTTCTTCCCCTCTTTTTCTTCTTTCATGTTCTTTTTCTTTTTCTTGTCTTTTATCTTCTCCTCTTCTTTTTCATATTTCGTGTTCTCATTCTCATTCTTCTTTTTTTCCCCTTTCACGTTCGCCTCCTCTTTCTTCTTGTTCTTCTCTTTCATGTTCTCCTCTTATTTCTTCTTCTTTTTCTTCTTTTGCAGGTACTCCTCCTCTTTCTTCTTTTGCAGGTACTCCTCCTCTTTCTTCTTTTGCAGGTACTCCTCTTTCTTCTTCTATTTCATGTTATCTTTCTTTTCCTTCTCTTTTATGTTCTCCTCTTTTTTCTTCTTTTTCTTCTCTTTCATGTTCTCCTCTTCTTTTTTCTTCTTTTTCTTATTTTTCATGTTCTCTTTCTTTTTAGTTTTCTTTTCTCTCATGCTCTCCTTTTCTTTCTTCTTCTTTTTTTTATTTTTCATGTTTTCCACTTTTTCCTCTTTTTCTTCTCTTTAGTGTTCTCTTCTTCTTTTTTCTTTTTCATGTCCTCCTTTTCTTTCGTCTCCTTTTCTCTCGTTCATGTTCTCCTTTTCTTTCTTATTCTTTTTCATCTTTTTTTAGATTCTCCTCTTCTTTCTTCGTTTTCTTCTTTTTCATGTTGTCCTCCTCTTTCTTCTTCTTTTTTATCTTTCACGTTCTCCTCTTCTTTTTTTCTTTTTCTTCTTTTTTCATATTCTCTTCTACTTTTTTCCTTTTTTTCTTCTCTTTCATGTTCTCCTTTTCTTTCTTCATTTTTTCTATTTCATGTTCTTTCCTTCTTTCTTTTTCTTTTGCTTTTCTTTCATGTTCTCCTTCTTTTTCTTCTTCTTTTTCTTCTCTTTCATGTTCTCCTCTTCGTTCTTCTTTTTCTTCTTTTTCATGTTCTCCTTTATTTTTCGTCTTTTTTCTCTTTAATGTTCTTTTCTTCTTTCTTCTTTTTCTTGTTTTTCATATTCTCCCCCTTTTCCTTCTTCTTTTTATCTTCTCCTTCTTTTTCTTCTCCTTTTTTTCTTCTCTTTCATGTTCTACTCTTCTTTTTCTTCTTATTCTTCTTTATCTTCTCTTTCATATTCTCCTCTTTTTATTTCTTTTTCTTCTTTTCCATGTTCTCCTCATTTTTCTTCTTTTTCTTCTCTTTCATGTTCTCCTCTTCTTTTTTTTCTTCTTCTTTTCTTCTTCTCTTTCATGTTCTCCTCTTGTTTCTTTTCTTCTTCTTTTTTATGTTCTCCTCTTCTTTCTTTTCTTCTTCTTCTTTTCTTCTTCTCTTTTATGTTCTCCTCTTCTTTCTTTTCTTCTTCTTCTTTTCTTCTTCTCTTTTATGTTCTCCTCTTCTTTCTTTTCTTCTTCTTCTTTTCTTCTTCTCTTTTATGTTCTCCTCTTCTTTCTTCTCTTCGACTTCATGGCTCATCGCAGCTTAACTTTGGTGATCAAACGAGAACCTGTGTTTCCCGCGTGATTTCACCAGAGGCGTATTTGTGAGAAACTAAGCGCTATAGGTCCGGGCAGACTTTGAATTTGGTTTGCCGACTTTACCTGCTATGGTGATATCCGTTACACTATTCTGAATTTAATATTTGAAAATAAATAAATAAATGAAAAAAATGGAGAAGAAAGAAATCGACCGTTACCTCCGGATTTAAACAAGTTCTGAAACGGGTAGTAGTTTTTTTTTTTTTTTGCATATTGAACTATGGAATACATTGTCACAGAAATGTTTCTTCGGGAAACCGATAAAAAGAAAAAGAAAACAAAAATTTTCATTAAAGAAATGGAAGACAAAGCAACGCAAATATTATCTCTAAAGAAAAATCCGGGATCCAATACACTCTAAGAGGATTGACATCACTTTCGGAAACCAGTGACTGCTCGCAGATTTTGAACAGTCCTATACGCATGCGTGAAGAAGAGCTGGCGTTGCTTGCCTGAACTTGTATCTTTCATTTTTCGGATTGATTTGACAGCTCACCCACGGACTTCGCTTATCCCGTTGAATAGCGAGCCGTTGCCCGTTCACTCATTTGATCACGCTATGAGAAATTCCATTTCTCCAATCTGGAATCGACGTAACGTTGCGTAAGAATTCTGCAAATGTTGGGAAATTGTACTATTCGATCTACACTGATTGCAGAAAGCGAGGCGCTCAAAAGGAACTCAGCTGGAATCGGAAGCCTGTGTTTAATCTGCGCCAAACAGAAACAAATGATTACTGAATAAGACATAGGTTGACATTCTGTCTAAGCCGTTATAAGTCGATGATCAAGTTCTGCCAAAGGTCATGTTATGAGTGATTTATAAATTGCAATTCTTACCTCTCCCATCTTATTATTATTATTATTATTATTTTTGGAAAGACTGAAGTTTCTTCCGCGAACTTGGAAACTCTTCGGAAGGACTGGAAATTCTTTTCGGGAAGACTGAATATTCTCTTCGGGAACGTTAGAGTTTGTTTTTTTTTCAGAAATTTGGCAACACACGATTAGTTCAAGTCACATGGCAAACTATCCTATTTGCGTGTAGATTCCAAATCCCTTTTAAGAGGATTGACGTTGCATTCACAAATAAGTATTGGTACCATGAATCTAAAAATCCTGTGCCCATGTAACGAGTGCAGAACCATCTTTGTAGTGTTCTCATCATGGTTGCTATAATTTCAACGTTTCTGCTACCCTATTCTATAACCTTCTTCAGGTGTCTGTTACAGTAGATAATATTCTTTATCGAAAAACTTAAGAAAGAATGAAGCAGAAATTTAAAACTCTGATTTACTCCAACTAATATCCTTATTACTATTGTTATAGTCACAAGGTTTCGGCCGTTCTACACTCAGCCTTCATCAAATGAAGAAGAATGTTACGTATTCCTTCCCCTTCCAGTTTATCCTAACAACAATCTCTCTTGGCAATTCTTGATCTTTAGTGGCTCTTTGGTCTTGTGTTGGATGAACTGAAATTAAGAAAAAGAGATTTACTCGTATTAATATGTTTCAATTTTTTGTAGTAAGCAGGGCATGTATTCATGCCTTTTAGAAATACGGTTGTTTTTCAGTGAATGTGATATTGTGGTGCAGTGGATATCGGCTCGAAACGAGAAATTGGGGAAGCGAGTTCGAATTCCACTTGAATTCCTTGCATTCACTTACGCACAAATTCCCTTGGGAAACGTATTAATTCATTTCTTCCCTCCAGTTATGGGTTAAATAACATGACAGGTTGGGTTCTGTAGACTTGGCTGGGAACCAGTCTATCGCAGAAAGCAGTAGCAACATACTGCGGGATAATCTTCTGCTCAATGTCATGTCTCTTTCGAGACATGATCATCCAAGTGTGTATCACGTATGGCACTTAACTGACTGACTGTATATAATAGTTGAAGACATGATTAAGGCGTCTACTGGGCAAAAAATCGGGGATCGGTTTTCTATTGTTATGAAGTAATCAACTAATCCCCCACTAATTCATTTAATAATATAATACATTTCTCCCCCCTCTAGCTATGAGTCAAATAACATGACAGATTGGGTTCTATATCCTTGGCTGGCAACCAGTCTACCGCAGAAAGTAATGGCAATCTACTGCGGGATAATCTTCTGCCCAGTCAGTCATGTCTCTTTGGAGACATGATCGCCCAAAGCGTGTATCACGTATGGCACTAAACTGATTGACTGATATTTTAAATTCTTGCATTTTTGTTTTTCTCCCTTGCGGTCCTGTAAATCCTGTATTATTTATTGTTGAAATATACTGATGATAAAAGTGCTCAATTGTAAGACAATCACAGATTAACTTTAATATTTATAAATATACTAGCAGTGTAGCCCGGCTATGCTCGAGTGTAATGAAAGCTTTTATATATATATATATATATATATATATATATATATATATATATATATATATATATTATCGATTCTCTGCACTATTGTAATAACTGCAACCTTGAAACTTCTGAATATCGTTTCTTATGTTTCTGTCTATGAGTGTATCAAATTTGATTAAAATCAGACCACTCCTTCTATAACCCGATTTTTTCGATTATCGATTTTCGATATTTATCGGGGGTACCTCGACACAAAACCTAGCTAAGAACACTCGCGGACGATTATAGTACAAGTGTGTAAAATTAAGAAAATCCGTTCAGCCGTTTCGGAGTCTATAGGTAACGGACAACACAGAGAGAGAGAGAGAGAGAGAGAGAGAGAGAGAGAGAGAGAGAGAGAGTTCCATTTCTAAAAAAGTTTAGATATTATTAGTCCCTGAAAGTAATTTTCGAAACATTTTAGATGAGCAAGTACATCTGCTCTGAACCTCGAGGTGGTGTAATGGTTAGCAAGCTTGTCTCGCTAGAATCATTACAATTGAGTAGTGAGTTCGATTCTCACTGTGTGTCCCATACTTTCAGCCTTGTGCCACATCTAATCTTGCGCTTAAAATATCTCAATATATATTGTTTAGAAGGTTTTTGTTGCTCTTTCTTTCTTTCTTTTTTTCTTTCTTCTTTTCTTTTCTTCTTTTTCGTCTTCCTATTTATGTCACTTCTTTTTTCCTTTCTCATTTTTCTCTGATTTTTCTTTCTCTTTTTCTTTCTTATTTTTTCTTCCCCTTTTTTCTCTTCTTTTCTTTTTTCTTCTTTTTTGTCTTTCTATTTTTCTCTCTTTTTTCCTTTTTCATTTTTTCTCATTTTCTTTCTTCTTTTTCTTTGTTCTTCTTCCTTTCTCTTTTTCTCTTTTCTTTTTTCTTCTTTTTTGTCTGTCTATTTTTCTCTCTTCTTTTTCCTTTTTCATTTTTCTTTGTCTTTTTCTTTCTTATTTTTTTCTTCCTCTTTTTCTCTCTTCTTTTTTCTTCTTTTTTGTCATCCTATTTTTCCTTCTTTTTACCTTCTTCATTTTTTCTCATGTTTCTTTTTCTCTTTTTTCTTTCTTCTTTTTCCTTTTCTTCTTTTTTGTCTTCCTATTTTTCTCCCTTCTTTTCCTTTTTCTTTTTTCTTATTTTTCTTTGTTTTTTTTCTTTCTTCTTTTTCCTTCCTCTTTTTCTCTTTTCTTTTTTTCCTTTTCTTTTAATCTTATTCGTTAAGCATAAATCGTCCCCCACCTTTCGCTACCCGTTAGTCCTTGGAACCAGGTTGGCTTCTTTCAAATCATGATCTTGGGCAACGGTCAAATTTTGTATTTAGTTTCTGTCTTTTCTCTTTCATTTCTTGTTTTCTGTTAACCTTTTAATCTCCTCTGGTGCCAGTCCCATTCTCATAAAGATACCGTTCGTACTGTACGTATTTATCCTTGCACGTATAATTAGCTTCGTCCTTATTAAAAACACGTTTCACTTTTATTTACCTTACAATTTTTTTAAAATTATTTTACTTCCCATGATTCCTTTTAACATATTTTTTCTATTATTTTCTATTTTCTTCCTTACAGTATTTTTTTTAAAAATCTACGACACGGAGATCCGAAGGCGAATTGGCATGGTAAAGGACGTGTTCCAGAAGATGAGCAAAATACTAACACACAGGAAAATCTCAATAGAAACGAAGAAAAGAGTGCTAGACTGCTACGTGATGTCAGTTCTTCAATACGGCTGTGAATGCTGGACAATATCATCGAAAATGAGGACAAAACTGGAAGCGGCCGAAATGTGGTTCTACAGAAGGATGCTACGGATATCGTGGGCTGAGCATGCAAGCAACGATGAGGTGTTGGAAAGAATGGCAACAAAAGGAAATTGATGCTGAGCATCAGGAAGAGACAACTGAAGTTCCTGGGACATGTAATGAGGAAGGAGAGCCTGGAGAACCTGATACTGACTGGTCAGATAGAAGGAAGGAGAGACAGAGGAAGGCAGCGGATAACATATTTTCAGGGTCTGATCAGGTGGATGACGGAACGGGGGTTGTCAGGAGCAACAGGAGCAAACATACTAAGAGCCATAAGGGATATGGAGACGTGGAGAACCATGATCGCCTACGTCCTGAATGGACAGGGCACATAAAAGAAGAAGAAGAAGAAGAAGAAGAAGAAGCATGGTAAAAGGCCTAGAGGCGAGAAGAAACAGAAGATGAACAAATGATTTAAAATTGAGTCAAACCGCCCCCCTCCACCTCTAACTGTTCGTTCACTCTTTTCTTTTCTTATTTTTTTCAATTGGAATAAATAGACTAAACTATCGCTCGGTTCACACTCCACCCACGTCTATTGAACAGGTGAAGAGGCTCATCCCTTGTTCCCTGTTTAGGATGTGCTTCCCGGCTCTCTCTCTTCCAATCTTTTCACTCTTACGTAGCCCCCTGCACACCAGTAGCGTTACCGTCTTGCTCGGGGTGATATGATTATTAAAAAAATTTTTTTTAAAAAGCATCTAAATAAGAGGATGTGCGTTGTGGTGCAGTGGATATCGACTCGGAACGACAAATCGAGGAGCCGAGTTCGAATTCCAGTTGAATTCCTTGCATTCACTTACGCACAAATACCCTTGGGAAAGATTTTAATCCGTCTCTCTCCTCCAGTTATGGGTTAAATAATAAGACTGAATGAGTTCTATAGCCTTGACTGGCAACCAGTCTACCGCAGAACGCAATGGCAACCTACTGCGAGATAATCTTCTGCTCAGTCAGGCATGCCTCTTTTGAGACATGATCGCCTGAAACGTGTACCACGTATGGCACTTTACTGTCAGAATATAATAGTTAGACACATGATTAAGGCTTTTACTAGGCATAAAGTGGGAGATCAGTTTTCTATTGTTATGAAGTAATAAACTGATCCCCCTCCAATTACTACTTACTACATTTCTTCTCCATCTAGCTATGTGTCAAATAGCAGGACAAATTGGGTTATATAGCCTTGGCTGGCAACTAGTCTACCTCAGAATGTAATGGCAACCTACTGTGAGATAATCTTCTGCCCAGTCAGTCATATGTCTTTCGAGACATGATCGCCCAAAGCGTGTATCACATATGGCACAGACTGACTGACTGATCTAAATAGGAAGAGCCTAGCTTCTTTTTTTGCGCCATCTCCATTCAAGACGTAGGTAATCATGGTTCTCCACAACTTCCGATCCTATATAGCTCTGTGGAATGCTTGTCACGTTACTATTCATTCTATTCCTTGTGCTGTCATTCAATTAGATGGCTCTCCACAACTTCCAATTTGTTGTAGCACTAAGGGATTTTTGTCACCTTGCTCTCCCTTCCGGTCCCTCTGCTGCCATCTATTTACATGGCTCTCCACAACTTCCAACCTTTGCAGCTCCAAGAAATGTTTATCACCTTACTATCCGTTCCAGGCATTGAGCTGTCATTCATTTACATGGCTCTCCACATTTCATCCTTTGTAGCTCTAAGCAATATCTGTTACTTTACAATCTCTTTCATTGCCTTATTATGCGAACCATTTACATGGCTCATTACATTTTACGATCCTTTGCATCTCTAAATAATCTCTGTCACCTTACTATCCCTCTTAGGCCTTGTTCTCTCATGGCTCTCCACAACTTCCTATTCTTTGCAGCTTTAAACAATGTTTGTTTCCTAGCCCGAGTTCTACTCCAACTCTTCTCCCAAAGTTATTGGTTAAATAGTAAGCCTTGTATCACTAAATCATTATTCTAAAAAATAATTAAAATCTAAAAATATTTTCTGGTTTTAAATAACCAGTAAAGGGTTGATAAGTCGTAAAAAACGACTCAAACAATAAAAACCACTTTTGCCGTCCGTTCTGCCCAAGGTATGTTACTCGATGTTTCTTTTCGTCTTCCTACCTTCAATATGTTCTGCAAGTGTAAAATTATCCAAGCCCTCTTTTTTCTTTATGGGTTCCATGAATTACAAATGCCTCTTTAGTATTTTTCTATATTTCTGAGGTTAGGTAGTATTTGCAGCATTTACATTATTCGGACTATTGTCCTCATCTTTGTTGCCATTTGTACGACGTTTCATAATAGATCATTCTATTTGTCTATATTTCTGAGATGAGGTAGTATTTACAGTATTTACATTATTCGGACTATTGTCCTCATCTTTGTTGCCATTTGTACGACGTTTAATAATAGATCATTCTATTTGTCTATATTTCTGAGATGAGGTAGTATTTACAGTATTTACATTATTCGGACTATTGTCCTCATCTTTGTTGCCATTTTTACGACGTTTAATAATAGATCATTCTATTTGTCTATATTTCTGAGATGAGGTAGTATTTACAGTATTTACATTATTCGGACTATTGTCCTCATCTTTGTAGCCATTTTTACGACGTTTAATAATAGATCATTCTATTTGTCTATATTTCTGAGATGAGGTAATATTTACAGTATTTACATTATTCGGACTATTGTCCTCATCTTTGTAGCCATTTGTACGACGTTTCATAATAGATCATTCTATTTGTCTATATTTCTGAGATGATGTAGTATTTACAGTATTTACATTATTCGGACTATTGTCCTCATTTTTGTAGCCATTTTTACGACGTTTAATAATAGATCATTCTATTTGTCTATATTTCTGAGATGAGGTAATATTTACAGAATTTACATTATTCGGACTATTGTCCTCATCTTTGTTGCCATTTGTACGACGTTTCATAATAGATCATTCTATTTGTCTATATTTCTGAGATGAGGTAGTATTTACAGTATTTACATTATTCGGACTATTGCCCTCATCTTTGTTGCCATTTGTACGACGTTTAATAATAGATCATTCTATTTGTCTATATTTCTGAGATGAGGTAGTATTTACAGTATTTACATTATTCGGACTATTGCCCTCATCTTTGTTGCCATTTGTACGACGTTTAATAATAGATCATTCTATTTGTCTATATTTCTGAGATGAGGTAGTATTTACAGTATTTACATTATTCGGACTATTGTGTCACCTTTGTTGCCTAATAATGTAAATACAAGTCTCTCATACAAACTTATAGTCAATTGAAAATGGAGGATCGAGTTACTATAACGTTGTATGAGAAAATTTTTCTTCTTTTTTCTTCTCTTTCTTCTTTTTTCTTCTCTATTTTCTTATTTTTCTTCTTTATTTTCTTTTTTTCTTTATTCCCATTTTCTTTTTTCTTCTCTTTTTTCTTCTTTTTTCTTCATTTTATTTTACGGTTGCTTCTTTACTTTCTTTTTTTTTCTATTTTCGTCATTTTTTGTGTATTTCTTCTATAATTTTAAATTATCGTTAATTTGTGCATTTTTCTCTCCACATTTTGTCTGTTTCCCCTTTATTTTCAGCTTTTTCTTTCATTCTTTCTTTCTCTTTCGCCAATAAAATTTAAAAATCTCATGATGCATTTTTTCATTAATTTTCATACATATTTTTTCTATTTTCTGTTATTTGTAGGCATTTTATTTCTTTTTCTTCCTCTTTTCTATTATTTTTTCTTTTTTCTGTTTTCTTTGTCTTTTTGTTTATTTTTCTTTATTCTTTTTTATTCTTCTTCCTCCTCTTCCATCATGAAAATTTTTTTACCTAATATCTTCTTCGTTCTCTTTCAGCTTTCTTCGTCAGTTTTCTTTCTTTCTTTCTTTCTTTCTATCTATCTGTCTATCTATCTATCTATCTATCTATCTATCTATCTATCTATCTATCTGTCTGTCTATCTATCTATCTATCTATCTATCTATCTATCTATCTGTCTATCTATCTGTCTATCTATCTATCTATATATCTATCTATCTATCTATCTATCTCATTTCTTTCTTTTTCCTCCACTTTTTCATTATTTTTTCTTTTTTCTGTTTTTTTTTTTGTTTATTTTTTTGTTTTTCTTCTTTTTTCTTCGTTTTCTTTCTCTTCTGTCATTAAAAAATCTTTGCCTAATATCTTCTTCGTTCTCTTTATTGTAGTTTTTATTCTTTCTTTTTGTTCTTTCTTTTTTTCTTTCTTTCTTTCTTTTTTATATTTCTTTCCAGTTTATCTATCTATCTATCTATCTATCTATCTATCTATCTCATTTCTTTCATTCTTTTTACTTTTCTTCTTTCTATTTCGACAAGAAAAAATTTAAAATGTTATATATTGCTTTTCCTTTAATTATCATACAATACCTCTTTTTCTGTGTTTCCTAATATTTATTATTGTTGCTGTTGTTGTTATTCTAACATTTAAAAAATGTTTACATTCTTTCTTCGATAATTCTCACCTAAATTCCACTTAGGCGGTTTTATCGACATTATTTTCATTCTTTCATTTTCGACCATCCAACTAAAAAGCAAAACGTTACTCAATATCGCCTTTATTTTTATCTCTTTTTTCTCCATTTCTTTTTTGTTTCAGTATTATCACGTTTTCTTTCATTCTTCTTCTTCTTCTTCTTCTTCTTCTTCTTCTTATTATTATTATTATTATTATTATTATTATTATTAGTAGTAGTAGTAGTAGTAGTATGTTCGTATTTTTAAAGTTAAAAATGCTATTGTTGTTATCTTGTCTCTGTTTTTGAGACAGTCAGTCTCGTTTGGTTTTAGGAACAGACGTGGCGAGTCCGATAACTGGTGGGACGATTACAATTGGGGATAAAAGCAGGAGAAACAGCGAACGAAATGGTTGGAGAGAACGATGTTTCGTAAAAGAAGACAAAGCAACAAATAGAGAGGAGGAGATTTCGTCAGGAATGTAACTTATCAGTGTTTCGTAGATAATAGGCAATCTGTTGCTTTGCGGATACCTCCATTTCTTGAATCTCTTCCTTCTTTTGTCTTTCCATTTTGTGTTTTGTTTCGAGATTCGGTTTTTATTTTTGTTAACTCTTTCTTTTCATTTCTTTCTTTCTTTCTTTCTTTTTCTTTTTTCTTTCTTTCTTTCTTTCTTTCTTTTTTCTTTCTTTCTTTCTATTATCACGTTCCACTTTCTTTCATTTTTTTCGTTTGTTTTTTTTTCTTTAGTTCTTTCTTTCTTTCTATTATCAGGTTACTTTCTTTCTTTTTTCTTTCTTTTTTCTTTCTTTCTTTCTTTCTTTTTTCTTTCTTTCTTTCTTTCTTTCTTTCTTTCTTTCTTTTTTCTTTCTTTCTTTCTTTTTCTTTCTTTCTTTCTTTCTTTCTTTTTCTTTCTTTCTTTCTTTCTATTATCACGTTCCACTTTCTTTCATTTTTTTCGTTTGTTTTTTTTCTTTAGTTCTTTCTTTCTTTCTATTATCAGGTTACTCTTTCTTTCTTTTTTCTTTCTTTTTTCTTTCTTTCTTTCTTTCTTTCCTTCTTTCTTTTTTCTTTCTTTCTATTATCACGTTCCACTTTCTTTCTTTCATGTTTTTCGTTTGTTTTTTTTTTCTTTAGTTCTTTCTTTCTTTTTATCATCAGGTTTTCTTTCTTCCTTTTTTCTTTTTTTCTTTCTTAACGCATTCCGCTTTCTTTCTTTCCTTCTTTTTTCTTTCTTTTCGTTTGTTTTTTCTTTCTTTAGTTCTTTCTTTCTATTATCAGGTTACTCTTTCTTTCTTTCTTTCTTTCTTTCTTTCTTTTCGTTTGTTTTTTCTTTCTTTAGTTCTTTCTTTCTTTTTATCATCAGTTTACTCTTTCTCTTTCTTTCTTTCTTTCTTAACACGTTTCGCTTTTTTTTTCTTTAGTTTGTTCTTTCTTTTTTCTTATCACGTTCCTCTTTCATCTTTCTTTCTTCTTTCTTTCTTTGATTCGTTCGTTCATAATACGTTCCGCTTTAATTTTTTCTTGTATTATTTCTTTCTTTTTTATTCTGTTTTTTTCTTTAGTTCTTTCTTTCTTTTTATCATCAGGTTTTCTTTCTTCCTTTTTTCTTTTTTCTTTCTTAACGCATTCCGCTTTCTTTCTTTCCTTTCTTTTTTCTTTCTTTTCGTTTGTTTTTTCTTTCTTTAGTTCTTTCTTTCTTTTTATCATCAGGTTACTCTTTCTCTCTTTCTTTCTTTCTTTCTTTCTTAACACGTTTCGCTTTTTTTCTTTAGTTTGTTCTTTCTTTCTTTTTTCTTATCACGTTCCTCTTTCATCTTTCTTTCTTTCTTCTTTCTTTCTTTCTTCTTTCTTTCTTTCCTTGGTTCGTTCGTTCTTAATACGTTCCGCCTTAATTTTTTCTTTTATTATTTCTTCCTTTTTTATTCTGTTTTTTCTTATCTCGATCCACTTTCTTTCTTTCTCTCTTTCTTTTTTTCGTTTTTTTTTTCTTTAGTTCCTTCTTTCTTTTTATCATCCGGTTTGCTTTTCTTGCTTTCTTTCTTTTTTACTTTTTTTGAAGACGTTCCGCTTTCTTTTGTTTGTTTTTCTTTTGTGCTTTTTTTACGTTACATTTTCTTTCTTTCTTTTCTCGTTTGTTCTTTCTTTCTTTTGTTCTTTCTTTTTTTCTTATCACGTTCCCCTTTCTTTTATCTTTCATTCGTTCAATCGTTCGTTCTTAATTCGTTCCGCTTTAATTCATTTCTTTCGTTTGTTCTGTCTTTTGTTCCTTCTGTTTCTTATCTCGTTCCACTTTCTTTCTTTCTTTCTTTCTTTCTTTTTTTCGTTCGTTCGTTGCACGTTCCGCTTTCTTTATTTCTTTGTTTCTTTCATTCCTTCGTTTGTTCTTTCTTTTGTTTCTTCTTTCTTTTATTCTTACCTCGTTCCATTTTTTCTTTAGATCTTTCTTTTTTGTGTGTGTCTTCCGTTGTCTTTTTGGTGTAATTGTTAGCAAGCGTGTCTCGCGGGAATTTATTGCAACTGAGAAATGAGTTCGATCCTTAGTGGGTGTCCCGTGCTTTCGGTTTCGTGTCACATAAGCGGCGCTCAGAAAGACGTCTCTTTATGCTTGTCATTTTCTTTCTATTTTTGTTAAATCTTTTTTTCTTTTCCTTTCCTTTCTTTCTTTTTCTTCTTCTTTCGTTCTTTCGTTCTTTCTTTTTTTTTCATTTTTTTAATCATATCACCCCAAGCAAGGCGGTGACGCCACTGATGCGCATGGGGCTACTTAAGAGTAGAATGATAGGAAAAAAAGAAAGCAGGGAACCACACCCTAAACAGGAAACAAGGGATGAGCCTCTTCACCTGTTCAAAAGACGTGGGTGGGGTGTGAACCGGGCGATAGTTAAGTCTATCTACTCCAATTGAGAACAAAAAAAGAGAAAAGAAAAAAAGTGAAAGAAAATTGGGAAAAAGAAAAAAAAAAGAAAAAGCCGGGAACCACATCCTAAACAGAAAACAAGGGATGAGCCTCTTCACCTGTTCAAAAGACGTGGGTGGGGTGTGAACCGGGCGATAGTTAAGTCTATCTACTCCAAATGAGAACAAAAAAAGAAAAGAAAAAAAAAGTGAAAGAAGATTGGGGGAGAAAATAAATAAATAAATAAAAAGAAAAGAAAGCCGGGAACCACATCCTAAACAGGAAACAAGGGATTTTTATAATACGAGCCGCTTTTCTTTCTTACTTTCCTTCTTGCTTTCTTTCTTTCACAATATAAGTCGCTTTCTTTTTTTCTTTTTTTTTTCTATTTTTCTTTCTTTCATTTATTCATTCATTCCTTTCTTCGTTCTTTGTTAATGCCATTCTAGTTTGAGATTGAGTTTCCATTTTTGGTAACTCTTTATTGGTCAGTATTTACATTACTCGGACTATTGTCCTCATCTCTGTTGTCGTTTGTACAACGTTTCGGCCGTTGTATGCTCCGGCCTTCTTTAGGTGCTACGAATTTCGAACCGAACCCTGCAGAACGAACGTACAACGAACGAAAACGTGGTACAAATGGCAACAATAATGAGGGCAATAGTCAAAATAATGTACAGACTGTAAATACTACCTCATCTCAGAAATATAGACAAATAGAATGATCTATTATTAAACGTCGTACAAATGGCAACAAAGATGAGGACAATAGTCCGAATAATATAAATACTGTAAATACTACCTCATCTCAGAAATATAGACAAATAGAATGATCTATTATTAAACGTCGTACAAATGGCAACAAAGATGAAGACAATAGTCCGAAAAATGTAAATACTGTAAATACTACATCATCTCAGAAATATAGACAAATAGAATGATCTATTATTAAACGTCCTACAAATGAGAACAAAGATGAGAACAATAGTCCAAATAATGTAAATACTGTAAATACTACCTCATCTCAGAAATATAGACAAATAGAATGATCTATTATTAAACGTCCTACAAATGAGAACAAAGATGAGAACAATAGTCCGAATAATGTAAATACTGTAAATACTACATCATCTCAGAAATATAGATAAATTCTTTATTGATCTTTCTTTCTTTCTTTCTTTCTTTCTTTCTTTCTTTCTTTCTTAATCCGTTCCGCTTTCATTCTTGCATTGTTTAAATATGTCCCTTGATGACGTAAGTGATCATAACTTCCTACACCATCCGTTCTCGAGTGGAACTCGTAAATATGATCTTTCGCTGAGAAATACTGAGAAAATAGTCGGTCCCCAGTACTCCTGACCTTTAATACCTTCAGTCTTCTCAATTCCTGTTTTTTTTTAATTGTTCACTTTCCTTAATCGTGTTTTTTCTCATATTCTTTAACACTCAGTAACACTTTCTGTCTTAGTCGCTTTATTGCCTTCTTCGTCTATGTGCCCTATCCTTTCAGGACGTAGGCGATCATGGCTTTCCACGTCTCCCTATCCCTAGTGGCTCTTTGCACGCTTTCTCCTGTTACACCATGCAACCCCCGTTCTGACATCCACTAGCTCAAGCCCATAAATCTAAAATAGAAATGCATAGAAACTGGAATAGCCACAAAATGAGGGACCAGTTTATATATTGATTATAATATAGAATTGATCCCCCATTTTATACTCACATTATAATTTCTTATAAACAGTTGGCATATATATTCTTCTATGTACCCTGTTCCTTCAAGACGTAGGTGATCATGGCCTTCCACGTTTCCCTATCCCTGGTGGCTCTGAGCACGCCTTCTCCTATTACACCATGCAACCCCTGTTCTGTCATCCAGTAGCTCAAGCCCATAAATCTAGAATATAAATGTATAGAAACTAGCATGGCCATAAAATGAGGGATCAGTTTATATATTGATTATAATATAGAATTGATCCCACATTATAATTTCTTATAAACAGTTGGCATATATATTCTTCTTCTATGTGCCCTATCCTTTCAGGACGTAGGCAATCATAGCTTTCCACGTCTCCGTATCCCTGGAGGTTCTTAATGTTTTCTCCTGTTACTCCACGCAACCCCCGTTCCGTCATCCACCTGATCAGGCCCTTCAAATGTGTTATCCGCTGCCTTCCTCTATCTCTTTTCCCTTCTCTCTTGTCTTTCATTATCAGGTTCTCTAAGCACTCCTTCCTCATTGCATGCCCCAGGAACTTCAGTTGTCTCTACCTGATGTTCACTATTAATTTCCTTTTCAATGCCATTCTTTCCAAACCCTCATCAGTGCTCACCTGTTCGGTCCGTGATATCCGCAGCATCCTTCTGTAAAACCACATTTCCGCTTCTCAAGTTTTGTCCTCATTTTCGATGATATTGTCCAGCATTCACTGCCGTATTGAAGAACTGACATCACATAGCAATCCAGCACTCTTTTCTTTGTTTATAGTGAAATTGTCCCTTCTCTTAATACTCCGCTCAGTTTCTGGAATACATCCTTGTGATTTTTGATATCAAGAATATAAATGTATAGAAACTGCTGTGACCAAAAAGTGAGGGGTCAGTTTATATATTGATTGTAATATGGAACTGATCCCCCACTTTATATGCAGTATGCTTCTGTAGAACCACATTTTTGCTGCTTCAAGTTTTGTCCTCATTTTCGATGATATTGTCCAGCATTCACTGCCATATTGAAGAACTGTCATCACATAGCAATCCAGCACTCTTTTCTTTGTTTATAGTGAAATTGTCCTGTCTCTTAATACTCCGCTCAGTTTCTGGAATGCATCCTTGTGATTTTTGATATCAGGAATATAAATGTATAGAAACTGATGTGGACAAAAAGTGAGGGGTCAGTTTATATATTGATTATAATATGGAACTGATCCCCCACTTTATTTCCAGTATGCTTCTGTAGAACCACATTTCAGTTGCTTCAAGTTTTTCCTTCATCTTCGATGATATTGTCCAGCATTCACTGCGGTATTGAAGAACTGTCATCACATAGCAATCTAGCACTCTCTTGCTTGTTTCTAGGGAAATTTTCTTGTGTCGTAGTACTTTACTCAGCTTCTGGAACGCGTCCTTCGCCATGCCAATTCGCCTTCGGATCTCTGTAATGTAGGCGAAAATGAAGGAACCATTCTACGAAGAGATCTGAACTCAACCAGCCGTAACAGCATATCTGATCGGTATAAACAACTACATGAATAAATTTTGCCTCCACAGATTTTATCTTTTATTATCTTTCTTTTCTTCTTAAACTCCTTATTTCAACTGTCTAATTTTTTGGTCTATTTCGTGTCCTTGATTAGTCAGTTAAGTGCCATACGTGATACACGCTTGGGCGATCATGTCTCGAAAGAAACATGACTGACTGGGCAGAAGATTATCCCGCAGTAGGTTGACATTGCTTTCTGCGGTAGACTGGTTGCCGACCAAGGCTATAGAACCCAATCTGTCCTGTTATTTGACTCATTGCTTAAGGGGAAAAAGATGTATTATATTATTAAGTAATAATAAGTGGGGGATCAGTTTATTACTTCATATCAATATAGAACTGATCCCCTACTTTATGTCCAGTAATAGTCATAATTATGTTTCCAACTATTATATTCAGTCAGTCAGTTAAGTGCCATACGTGATACACGCTTGGGCGATCATGTCCCGAAAGAGACATGACTGACTGGGCAGAAGATTATCCCGCAGTAGGTTAACATTGCTTTCTGCGGTAGACTGGTTGCCGACCAAGGCTATAGAACTCAATCTGTCCTGTTATTTAACCCATAACTGGAAGGAATAGACGGATTGATAACTTTCCCAAGGGTATTTGCGCGTAAGTGAATGCAATGAACTCGGCTGGAATTCGAACTCGGCTCCCCGATTTCTCGCTCCGAGCCGATATCCAATGAGAGTAGAGTGGATACAAGGGAAAGGATGCGAGTCAAGGAGGTAAGAGATAGCAATTAACATTGCATATAAATTCTTGGAGGTTACAGCTGTCAGGAAAGCAAGTATACGGACGAGAATTCCACAGGCGGGAAGTGCGAGAAAAGAAGCTGTTGGAGTAGAATTATCGGCTGTATTTGGTTGATCTGTTTTCAGGAAAGCAAGTATACGGACGAGAATTCCACTTTGCAGATTATTTAAAAGTAAATATAATGGTTTAGTGACATAAGTATTACTAATTAACCCATAGCTGGGGGATAATGAGTGAATTCATACCTTTCCCGGTGCTATTGCACGTGTTTGGGTAAAACATAATTAAAAATTTTACCTATTTAAAGATATTTCATGAATAGAATACCATTGATTGGTCGATTCATTCGGTTTTTACGGCTTATCAACCCTTTCCAGGTTATTTAAAGCCGGGAATATTATATTATAATTATTATTAATATTATTTTAGTTTTATAAATGAAGTTATGCATTATATATTTAAAAAAACTAGAAGCTTTTGAATTTAACTGATTTCTTTTAATTAATTTAAAAATTAAAAATTTTATATTTATAGATGTTGACGAGAAAAGCACACACACACACACACACACACACACACACACACACACACACACACACAATCTTCTCACTTTTTTTTTCAATTGGAGTAGATAGACTAAACTATCGCCCGGTTCACACTCCACCCACGTCTATTGAACAGGTGAAGAGGCTCATCCCTTGTTTCCTGTTTAGGATGCGGTTTCCGGTTTTCTCTTTTCCAATCTTTTCACTCTTATGTTGCCTCCTGCACATCAGTGGCGTTACCTTCCTTGCTCGGGGTGATATGATTAAATATATATATATATGTGTATAGTCAATAACTAACCTAGAGAGCCAACAAACCTACCAAGGTTTCACCAAACTGGATCTTCAGGGAAAGTTGGCTAAAGAGGCTAAAGAAAGGTGAAAAGATTTCTATTTACAAAAAAAAAAAATTTTTGTAATAAAATGTTATTACCTCCCCCCCCCTTTGGTGCTTGGTGTCTTCTGATTTGATCACGTGGGTTTCGGAGTTTCTTATATCTTATCGCCTTATTTTAGCCTCTTTAGTCAACTTTCCCTGAAGATCCAGTTTGGTGAAATCTTGGTAGGTTCTTTGACTCTCTAGGTTAGCTATTTATATATATATATATATATATATATATATATATATATATATATATATATCCCTGAAGATCCAATTTGGTGAAACCTTGGTAGGTTCGTTGGCTCTCTAGGTTAGTTTAATATATATATATATATATATATATATATATATATATATATATATATATATTATAAAAAAAAATATATATATATATTATATATATATATATATATATATATATATATATTTCCCTGAAAATCCAATTTAGGTTCGTTGGCTCTCTAGGTTAGGTTAGTTATTTAATATATATATATATATATATATATATATATATATATATATATATTTCCCTGAAGATCCAATTTGGTGAAACCTTGGTAGGTTCGTTGGCTCTCAAGGTTAGTTATGTAATATATATATATATATATATATTTCCCTGAAGATCCAATTTGGTGAAACCTTGGTAGGTTCGTTGGCTCTCTTGGTTAGTTATTTAATATATATATATATATATTTCCCTGAAGATCCAATTTGGTGAAACCTTGGTAGGTTCGTTGGCTCTCAAGGTTAGTTATGTAATATATATATATATATATATTTCCCTGAAGATCCAATTTGGTGAAACCTTGGTAGGTTCGTTGGCTCTCTTGGTTAGTTATTTAATATATATATATATATATTTCCCTGAAAATCCAATTTGGTGAAACCTTGGTAGGTTCGTTGGCTCTCTAGGTTAGTTATTTAATATATATATATATATATTTCCCTGAAGATCCAATTTGGTGAAACCTTGGTAGGTTCGTTGGCTCTCTAGGTTAGTTATTTAATATATATATATATATATATGAAGATCCAATTTAATGAAACCTTGGTAGGTTCGTTGGCTCTCTAAGTTAGTTATTTATATATATATATATATATATATATATATATATATATTTCCCTGAAAATCCAATTTGGTGAAACCTTGGTAGGTTCGTTGGCTCTCTAGGTTAGTTATTTAATATATATATATATATATATATATATTTCCCTGAAGATCCAATTTGGTGAAACCTTGGTAGGTGCGTTGGCTCTCTAGGTTAGTTATTTACTTAGTTTGCTCTACTTGCGTATTGAGCGCTTTTTGTCTTAGGTTACTCGTCTCAGGATTTTTTCTTTGGGCTGCGTAATTTGACTGATGTTCAAGTGCTTAGCTCGTTCTTTTTTATTACCATTTTTTCCTTCCGCGTATGTACTCGCAGGGTTTTTCGAAACGAGTATAACGACACATTTACATTTTATATATATATATCACTATACTTTACTTCCTACTTTTAAACTTGGCGCCTTCCTCTGACCCATTTACCATGTCTGTTTTGATTCTTTCTCCTTCTCTCCCGTTTTCCTCTTTTTGTTCTTTATTCCCTAAATGTTTTTTTTCCAATCCCACATTCTGGTTTCTCATTTTCTCTACCCACTTTACCTCGCACACAAAAATTTACCGATATAAGAAAACGAATTTTCCATCTCCCTTCAAAAAATAGCGTTTACTACCTGATGAAACAGTGTCCCTTTAATCTCGAAACAAAATCTACAACTTTGTAGTAGATTGTAATTTGAACATGTTCTAAATTATAATATATATATATATATATATATATATATATATATATATATATTTCGCTTGGATTTTCTCTTGACCATCCGTTTATTCGTGGTAAAGTAGTAAGGGGCACCGGACTAAATGTTAGTTACCATTACCTTGGGGACACTGAAGAGTGCAAATTTTCCCGCTGAAGAGCGCTAATGTTCTTTAAAAATATTTCTTGAACATTGAGACCGGGAGATTAAAATAAATAAATAAATATACTGTTTTATAAATTAACGGGGTGTCTGTTCAAATACGAGTATCCACTAATAACAACGTTTAAAGTGACAAAAAACCTGTCGAGTTAATAAAAATCCATTCTAATATCTATCTATCTATATATATATATATATATATATATATATATATATATATATATATATATATATTATCATCCGCAGACAGATCTGTTTCTCTGTATCAAAGCTCATCATTACGGTTTCACAGCGAATTGCTTTTTACCCAGGATTGAAACCCGACCGAATTGGCGTCAGTCGTCGATTCCATCTCTGAGCTATGGGCGCTCGGTAGTAGGGGATTAGTCATCCACATACAAGCCTATTGGCTAGAGACATCCACTTGCTTCTGGCCGGGATCGATATATATATATATATATATATATATATATATATATATATATATATAAGCCTGCGGTATAGATATAGAAAACTGCAAAGGAGTACTGTCCTTTATCACGCCTTACTTTTTATCCACTCTCGGCAACGTGATAAGGCCACGTGAGTGAGACTGTCCTTTGGTGGGATCTTCAGATTCTCCTTGTTGGTCCCTGCATCCACACGTACCATTCGCCTCTCCGCCATTTCATATAACTTTGGTATGTTGATTTTATTCTTCTTTAACATTTTCATCTCCTCTGTATTGTAAACGCATTATTGTAGCCGACGAATAGTTGTTGCCTCTTTATCTCTGTGTTGCTCATTCTTCTAGTCCAAAAATAGATATTTTAGAAAAGAAATAAGGACCTTTTTTTGTCCAGAATTTGCTCAGCCGTATAGTTATGCCTTTACCATGTCCAATTTTGTAATTGCCTATTTCTTGATATAAACGCTGAGCTGCTTTTCCAATTTTGTTGCCTTGTTAAATTTAAAAACGCTTTTACTGCTATATCAAGCCTCCTCATGGCTGCTGGTAGGAGTAGTTGCTTTCCTTTCTTCCTTCGTACTCGCTTGTCCCTTTCCCTGTATCTAGCCTGTCCTTTTCTCTTTTTTATTTCTGTCTTCTTCGTCGCGGTGAACTCATCTTCGTTTTGTTCATTTTCTTTCAGATTATTTACCTCATTCGAGGAATAAAATATTTCGTTTTTCAATGAAATTCGTCTGTGTGTTCTTGCGAATTTGAGTTTAAACTGGCTGTCTGAAGCAAGATGCTTTTCGGCATTTTGTCCAGGGCAGCACAACGCAGATGACATCACATCAGTAAGAAATCCGGTGAGGCGGACAAACATAACCTCGCTGCTGATCTTGAGAGGGATCTACATTCTGTGGTGGATTGGGGAAAGAAGTGGCTTGTAAATTTTAATGCTTCTAAGATGAAGCTGCTGTCTGTCAATCATCACAGGCAATCCCTCCTTCCTCCCATAAGCATGGACCAAGCGAGTCTCCCTGAGAGCAATACACTGCACCTCCACGGCCTTACCCTCTCTTCCGATCTCCAGTGGAACAATTGCATTGAGTCAATAGCTAAATCCACTGCTAGGAAGTTTATGTCGGGCCAGGGTGTTTTTTCCTGTCTGAATCCATTTTGCACATATACAAATCAACCATTCGACCTTGCATGGAATACTGTTGTCATATATGATCAAGCACACCTACTGCTCATCTCAGTGTTCTTGACAGACTCCAAAGAAGAATCAGTAATGTGGTAGGTACCGACTTGGCCGCTCGACTCCAACCACTTTCTCGTGGACAGGATGTGGCTTCCCTGTGTCTGTTCCATAAATATTTTCATGGCTTCTGCTCCGTCGAACTTAAGTCACTGGTGCCACTGCCACATGAGTTTACTCGTACAACCAGATTGGCAACTGGGTGTCACCCATTCACAGTTACATCAACCAAATGCAGACGACAATTCTACTCCAGAAACTTCTTTTCTCGCACTTCCCGCCTGTGGAACTCGCTTCCATATTCTTGCTTTCCTGACAGCTACAACATCCAGGAATTTAAATGCAATGCCAATACTCATCTCTTAACCACTTGAATATAGTTCTTTCTACATCACTCTGTATATCTTTTCCTTTCTCTCCACCTTTGCAACTGTCATCACACCTGTATTCCCATCCTTCTCTTGCTCCTTTCTAACTGTTTCTTCTTTCTCTTTACTCTCCTCCTATCTAAACTTTTACTCTTATGTAGCCCCCTGCACATCAGTAGCGTTACTTGCTTGAAACAATTAAAAGAATTCCTATGTTTGTGTACGTGATGTCATCATCTTTTTTTTTAATGCCATTGTTTTATACAATGTTACGAATAAATGTATCTATGTATAATTCATCTCCGGCCAAAGTGAGCTTTCGGCTCACATGAGCCATCTTCGGAGAGGTTATTAAGATGGTAACACAATAACATCCACCATCACAGACGATTTTATTTTGTGTTGATATAAATATCAACACAAAATAAAATGTGTGACGTTATAGAAAATAAAATTTATTTTATAGAAAATAAAAGGTGTGACGCCAGAGAACCTCATTGCAAATTTGCGAACTGCATTTGTTATTTTTGGTAACTATTGCCGTTGCCAAGCGAAGTTTTATGTCAACAAAAATAAAATCGTCGGTGATGGTGGATGTTATTGTATTACCGTCTTAATAACCTCTCTGAAGATAGCTCATGTGAGCCGAAAACTCAGAAGCAAATTAATAAAAATTATCCAAATTTTGGAGAATTTTTGTATTTATTTTCAACTGAAATTAAAGCCAAAATACGACGTTTAGAACGGCTCATGATTAAGCATAATAGACATTCATTATCTCTATTTAACAGTATATGTTTAGAAAAAAATATATATATATATAAACATGTTACGGAAATCAACGGATTTGAACGAAACTTGGTTATAAGCAACCGACAATTTGAAATGAATTATTTGAACATTATTTTTTATCGATACTCGTATTTAAGCAGATATTCTGTTTTTAATGAAACAGTATTGTATATTTACATCTACCGGCCTGATTATTTACGATAAATTTTTATTACGAAAATTTGTGCCATAAAAACCTCGTTTAGACTGGAGGGTATTCGTGGTCGAGAGGTCTATAGACGTTACCAGATCAAATGGTAGCTTCCCCTATCTAGATAGGGGTCGCAGGTTCGAATCCTGCCGAATGACACACATTTTCGTAATAAAAATTTACCGTAAATAATCAGGCCGGTAGATATAGATATACAATACTGTTTCATTAAAAAGAGAATATCTACTTAAATACGAGTATCGATAAAAAATAATGTTCAAACAATTCATTTCATATATATATATATATATGTTTATTTATTTATCTGTTTATCCATTTATACACATGCTGATGTGGAAAAAACAGACCATTCAACGTGCCAACATTTGATTTATTTTATCTTATTTAATTTTGTTTTACTGATTTTATTTATTTTCCTATTTTTTCTACTTATTTATTTATAAAACAACAAGCTCGTGACCAGAAATAAAAGGAACTCAAACGAAAAACTGCGAATTTATTCGCCTGATGAGAGTCAATTTTAGACTCGAAACACGTGTAGCATCACAAATACCATTATGGACAATTAATGTATCATAACATGTATAATAACAAAAACAATATATATACACTTTGAAGAAAACGTTCACGGCTTCTCCTACTTTTTTATTATATACCAATTTCTCTCGCTGAAACAACCCTATTTCTTTATCCTATATATATATATATATATATGTGTGTGTGTGTATGTGTGTGTGTGTGTGTGTGTGTGTGTCCACGGGTGTATTGTGATACGGCTATTGTCTGAATGTATACTGGGTAAATAATTCTTTATCTTCAGAAATCCAACTTACCATCTTCGGTTTCTTATATATATATATGTGTGTGTGTGTGTGTGTGTGTGTGTGTGTGTGTGTGTGTGTCCACGGGTGTATTGTGATACGGCTATTGTCTGAAGTCTGAATGTATACTGGGTAAATAATTCTTTATCTTCAGAAATCCAACTTACCATCTTCGGTTTCTTATATATATATATATATATATATATATATATATATATATGTGTGTGTGTGTGTGTGTGTGTGTGTGTGTGTGTGTGTGTGTGTGTGTGTGTCCACGGGTGTATTGTGATTATTGTCTGAATGTATACTGGGTAAATAATTCTTTATCTTCAGAAATCCAACTTACCATCTTCGGTTTCTTATATATATATATATATATATATATATATATGAAGAGAAAGATGGAAAAATAGACAGACAGATGTGTAAACATAACTCTTATACCTGCCTCCACCACTTGCGTACTGATAAACACAGGAAAACCTAACACAATATCATCTCTTTTCGGAGACTTCAGTTAATTTCCATTTCGAATCCGCCCTCGCACTTAGGCGCCGGATGGGATTGAAACCATGACCCCTGAACCGGAGTCAAATCGCTATCTTGGCGCCCTAGGCGTTATGTATGGTGCGCCTCGTTTCTACCCCTTTCTCTGCAGTCTGCCTGCCTATCAAAATGGAGATCAGCACAGCTGACCGGTAATATATAATAGCCGAGGTCTTGGGCCCGATTTCATCTCGAAAGAAATAGAGTGTCTGCGTTTTGGTCACTCGCGAAAACAGACTGCTGCCTGTGTGGAACGACAAAATGGCGAGAGAGATGGAAGTGGCTTGGGGTTTGCCTGGAATTTGCTCTGGGCACATGGTAGGTCGGGGAACTATTGGTACGCTGCCGTGACTGAGCGCAGGGCAGAGAGAGGAGATTAGTGATTTAATAGTAGGAGGCATATATATATATATATATATATATATATATATATATATATATATATATATATTTTAATCATATCACCCAGAGCAACGCCACTGAAGCGCAGGGGGCTACGTAAGAGTAAAAAGATTGGAAAAGAGAAAGCCAGAAACCACATCCTAAACAAGGAACAAGGGATGAGCCTCTTCACCTGTTCAATAGATGTGGGTGGAGTGTGAACCGGGCGATAGTTTAGTCTATCTACTCCAATTGAAAAAAAAAAAAAGAAGAGAGTGAAAAGATTGGAAAAGAGAAAGCCAGAAACCACATCCTAAACAAGGAACAAGGGATGAGCCTCTTCACCTGTTCAATAGATGTGGGTGGAGTGTGAACCGGGCGATGGCTTAGTCTATCTACTCCAATTATATGGGCAGTAATCTCTCATTGAAACCTGTTTCGTTAAAAGCGACCGACAAGGAGGATTTTATTAATTTTTGATTGACTTTTTTTCCAGTATTTTTACGTTTCCTTTTTGCTGGTGATAAGGAATGTAAAAATGTGATGTGACTGAAAGCGCTTGGAAAGTCGAAAATTATGGACCAATTTTACATTCCTTATCTCCTACAAAAAAGAAACATATGAAAATACTGAAAACATTAAATAAAAAATTAATAACATCGTTCTTGTCGGTCGTTTTCAACGAAATATATTTATATATGTGGTGGTGGGTATCTATGTGTGTGTGTGTGTGTGTGTGTGTGTGTGTGTGTGTGTGTGTGTGTGTGTGTTAGCCGAAATCGACAGACAAATCTATACAAACACATATACAGGTTGTGATGGGTAAATTTTCGCCATTTTATATTTCAATTTCACGCATGCGCGTTGTTTGCTTTTGAGGTTGCACAGTATAAAAGGGTCAGGTGGGCGCCGTCTGTGAGAAAAACACCACCATGACGCAATTCCCTTCGCCAGAAATTTAAAGCGAAAATACTTTGCTGTATTTCAAAACTAATTTAAATTGACTGGTAGAAGCATTTTCTTTTAAATCTATATATATAAAAGGCAAGATGTTTGTGTGTCTGTTTGTTTATCTGTCTGTATGTCCTTTTGTACAAATCCACAATTTTTATCCGATTCTCACTATACTTCACACAAATATTCTTCAGGCTTCCGGTCAGGTCATGGGCTCCTTATTATGCCCCGATATCTAATCAGGTCTGATCAAGATCAGGATTTCAGCTCTTTTATCGTGTTTCTTGCTGCAGAATTTGCTCTAACTTGGCAAAATTATAATTTTTAGTCTCAAACACTAGCAGATCTTCACTAGCAGACAACTCTGGTATCGATTTCCCATATCAGGGTTTCCCCTGATATCGGAAATCGATACCCCCGATATTCTATCGAATCTGATCAAAAACCGATATTCAGCCATCAAATGGCCCGTTATCTCCCATTTTACTCCCGATGGGCACAATAAGTTTTCATGGAATTATTTAGGTTAGTTTATCCTTGGATGACTTATTTAACTCCGATATGTAAATCGATACCCGATATTCTCTCAGGTCTGATCAAAATCAGGTTTTCAGCCCTTTTATTTTGGTTTTGTTTCGGGTTTTGGTCTAAAGTCGGTATAATTGTAGTTCTTAGTCTCAGTCATGATACCATTTACTCAGAGGACTTATTTAGCCTTCAAAATTCAGTTTGCGACGGAAAACTTATTTGACATCGATACCAGGAAATCAAAATTTGACTTACATCCATTTATTTTAGTAAGTTCTACGGCTTCGAGATCAACCTTTCAACAACCTACATTTTTCTTACCAACGTCCAAAGAGGACTATGGATTAGTTTTAAAGCTTTCATTACACCCGAGCAACGCCGGGTTATACTGCTAGTCTCTTTATAAAAAAATCTTTCAAAAATAATATATACATTTATTTCTGAAACTTTATTTGAGGAAGGTGAACGGATTTAAAGTTTAATTAATCTGATTTGAAGCAAATAATACCTGAATTGGTGTTTATGTTTTACAAAAAAAAAAAAAAAATGATTCAAATTCTCCAAGGAGTTCTATTCTTAACTAATATAAACATTAATTGCAACAAAATTTAATTTCTCGAAATTTCTTAAAATTAAATAAGTAAGGGGTTACAGATGTTAAAAATATTTTATAAAGATTAAGAAAAAGTTCTGAAATAATTTAATTTGTGAGTAATTTTTTAAAAGTTTAATTAAAATCCGACAATTATTGGATTTTTGTTAGAATTTCGAGATAAATGCATTTTTCACCACAAAAAAAAAGTTGCTAAAATTTTCATATACTAATCTTAGGTCGCCTGCTGACGCCATAATTTAACCAAAATTTGAACATTACAAAAATGATTAAAAATATGATATAATAAGCAAAAAAAATCTTTCAGTTATTGCTTTTAATAATAACAGAAATTTTGATAATAAAACTCTGTTTATATATTAAGTTTGGGGCATTTTATCATCTTGGTAAACTCGTTTTTTACTAAAAAAAGGTCTCTCTCTCATTCTTTCTCTCTATCTATCTATCTATCTATCTATCTATCTATCTATCTATCTATCTATCTCACTCTTTTCATTATCTATCTATCTATCTATCTATCTATCTATCTATCTATCTATCTATCTATCGTCATCCGCATTATTTAACCCAGTACTCTTTTCCATTCTTTTACTCTTTTTTTTTTTTTTTCAATTGGGGTAGACAGACTAAACTATCGCCCGGTTCACACTCCACCCACGTCTATTGAACGGGTGAAGAGGCTCATCCCTTGTTTCCTGTTTAGGATGTGGTTTCCGGCTTTCTTTTTTCCAATCTTTTCACTCTTACGTAGCCCCCTGGACATCAGTGGCATTACCGCCTTGCTTGGGGTGATATGATTAAAAAAAAATTGTATTATTATTGTTCATCACATATAGTATATATATATATATATATATATATATTTGATCGATACTCATATTTAAGTACATATTCTGTTTTTAATCAAACCGTATTATATATTTATTTCTATCGGCTTGATTATTTACGATAAATTTTTGTTACGAAAATGTGTGTCTTTCAGCTGGATTCGAACCTGCGAGCCACCAACTGATCTGCCGCGTCTTAGATCTATCGACAACGAATGATTAACAGTCTAAACGAAGTCAAATCAAACCTATATAACACAATTTTTGATTTATCGTAAAAAACATGTGCGTTGAAATGTATCGTAATGTCAACAAATGTAACCATGTTACGGAAATTAACGAAGATTAACGAAACTTCTTATAAACAAATGACAATTTGAAATGATTTGTTTGAACATTATTTTTGATCGATACTCGTATTTGAGTAGATATTCGGTTTATAATCAAACAGTATTATATATTTATTTCTACCGACCTGATCATTTACGATAAATCTTTCTTACGCAAATTATATATATATATCTGCTTCACTGTTTCTATCGCCCGGTTCACACTCCACCCACGTCTATTGAACAGGTTAAGAGGCTCATTCCTTGTTCCCTGTTTAGGATGTGGTTTCCGGCTTTCTCTTTTCAAATCTTCTCACTTTGTTTTTGTTTTTTTTCAATTGGAGTAGATAGATCTATCTATCGCCCGGTTCACACTCCACCCACGTCTATTGAACAGGTTAAGAGGCTCATCCTTTGTTCCCTGTTTAGGCTGTGGTTTCCCGCTTTCTCTTTTCCAATTTTTTCACTATTACGTAGCCCCCTGCACATCAGTGGCGTTACCGCCTTGCTTGGGGTGATACGATTAAAAAAAAACAAAAAAAACTGTATCACAGCACGGTTAGACATCCGATTGCTTTTACCCAGGATTGACACCCGACCGAATCCAATATCTTACTCCCTGTTACTTTGTTTTTCTTTCTTTCTTTCATTCTTTCTTTCTTTCTTTCTTTCTTTCTTTCTTTCTTCCAATATCTTTCTTCCTGTTTCTTTCTTTCTTTCTTTCTTTAATCCAATATCTTGCTCTCTGTTACTTTATTATGTTTTTCTTTCTTTCTTTCTTTCTTTCTTTCTTTCTTTCTATTTTCAAATCTCCCGCCTTATGTAGATTCTCTCTTTCTTTCACCTCCTCAGTTTTTAACTGATTCCCTTTATCCTTCTTTTTCCCCACATTCATTCCATTCACTTTCCTTCCGCCTCTCGTTCACAGGTTTCCATTTTCGTTCACCCAAAAGAATTAATTCTTCTTAGCCATAGCGATCGTAGGTGCTGGAGAGATTTTCTTAAATGTCTTGCATTGGCGTCTGTCTCGATGGCCGCCCGCATCTGACGCGACGCACACTATCAGGCACACGATTCTCCCTGCCTTCCCATCCAAGTCTTTGAAATTCCAGTTACTTCAAGCATTCTTTTCGGCCTTCCCCCGTTTTCATACCATCTCGATCCTTCACCTCTTTATCCTTCTGCCTTCTCAGCTTGCGTCTGTGGGCGGCCTATTCGTCCGTACGCGCGAGATATTCGAGCATGAGCCCAACAGCCTGAGACTCAATGTCAATCTAATTAAAAGCTTGCACACACTCGGTATTGGCATGTACGCGCTTGTAGTTAACTTGAAACGGATCTATAATGCAAGCATGAGCAAGAACACCTTACCAAAATTAATGTAGACATACGGCTGGAGTAATTCTAGCCGAAGCTGTTTACATCCATATTGCACACAGTGAAGGCATGAATCCACTGAAGAATGAAATTCTTTTAATCATTTCATCCCAGGCAAGACAACAATGCCAGTAATGCGCAAAAAGAGCCATAATTCATTCAGTTAAGTGTCATACGTGATACACGCTTTGGGCGATCATGTCTCGAAAGAGAAAATTATCCCGCAGTAGGTTGCTATTGCTTTCTGCGATAGACTGGTTGCCTACCAAGGCTATACAACCCAATCTGTTCTGTTATTTGACTCATAGCTAGAGGGAGAAGAGATGTATTATATTATTAAGTAGTAATTAATGGGGGATCAGTTTATTACTTCAGTACAATAGAACATCGATCCCCCACTTTATGGCCAGTAGAAGCCTTAATAATGTCTCCAATATATATATTATATTCAGTCAGTCAGTTAAGTGCCATACGTGATACACGCTTTCAGCGACCATGTCTCGAAAGAGACATGACTGACTGGACAGAAGATTATCCCGTAGTAGATTGCCATTACTTTCTGCGGTCGGGTGGTTGCCAGCCAAGGCTCTAGAACCCAATCTGTCCTGTTATTTGACTCATAGCTAGAGGGAGAAGAAAGGTATTATATTATTAAGTAGTAATTAATGGGGGATCAGTTTATTACTTCATAACAATAGAACATCGATCCCCCACTTTATGGCCAGTAGAAACCTTAATCATGACTCTATTATATTCATTCAGTTAGTTAAGTGCCATACGTGATACACGCTTTGGGCGATCATGTCTCGAAAGGCCAGGATATTATCCCGCAGTAGATTGCCAATGCTTTCTGCGGTAGACTGGTTGCTAGCCAAGGCTATAGAACCAATTTGTCCTTCTATTTAACCCATAACTGGAGGGAAGAGACGGATTAATGCTTTTCCCAAGGGTATTTGCGTTTAAGTGAATGCAAGGAATTCAACTGGAATTCGAACTCTGCTCCCGGATTTGTCGTTCCGAGTCGATATCCACCGCACCACAACGCACATTCCACAAAGAGCTATAGAGAGGGAAAAAAGATCAAACTGGAAACCCAATCTTAAATAAGAAATAAGGAAAGACCTCTAGTCCTGTTCAAAAGATGAGGGAGGAGTGTGAACCGAACATATAAGTAACGACGACATTTTAGAGAGGATAGAAACATGCAATGAGGAAGGAGGGCTTGGAGAGTCAGATACTCACAAGGCGGAAAGAGGGAAAGCGAGACAGAGGAAATCACCGCGTGATATATTGATAAGCTTAAGCAAGTGTACGGCAGAGCAAAGTTTGTTAGAAATAACAAGAGAAAAAGTGTTAAGAGCTACAAGGGATAGGAAGATGTGAAGGGCCATGATCGCTTACATTCTGAAAAGATATGGCACATAGAAGAAGAAGAAGAAGAAGAAGAAGAAGAAGAAGAAGAAGAAGAAGTCTCAATAAATTAGATGGCGTATCAGAATAGAGAAAGAGGCTTTCCAAAAAAAAAAAAATATTAAGGCATTACAATAGCGGTCGGCAACCCCCGGCCCGCGGGTCACATTTGGCCCTCGAGTGGATCTTGTCCTGCCCGCTAACTTACTCTGGACACGATATAAATATAGATAAGCCAAACCAAAAGGACAGTTGATAGTCTGAATATATTGTGTCGAAATTTAAAAATGTATTTCTTTTTACCTGGAGAATGTGTTTTAGTTTTAGTTTTTATTTGTAGGGATCGCCAAAATTAACGTACGACCTCACTTTCACTTTTTCTGTGAAATTGCTTTCGTAAGGGGGTATGTTCAAATGAATATATAATGTTTTCAACCGATTTTAATGGAAATTTTTTTTTAGTGTTGATTTATGAAACATTTATTTTTAAGATGTAATACTTTTTTAACAAAATTCCTGTCAGATATTAAATTATATTGAATCCTTGCTTTCTCCAAACAGAAAATTTATTCACATATTTAATAACATGGTTATTCTCCATGACACTGGAGCCACAGTTGTTTGGCCCTCCTCCATGATTCTACATAGCTTTTTGGCCCTCACTCTTCAAATGGTTGCCGACCCCTGGTCTATAGCTAATAACTTGGCTAGAACTTGTATATATTATTAATATTGTTATTTTTGTGTTGTGTGAATGGAAATAATGTTCACATATTTAATAACATGGTTCTTCTCCATGACACTGGAGCCACAGTTGTTTGGCCCTCCTCCATGATTCTACATAGCTTTTTGGCCCTCACTCTCTAAAAGGTTGCCGACCCCTATATTACAATGAAGCAAGCACAGAGTACATAACTTTTTTTTTTAATGAATCAATCCTAAGTAAGGCTATAATGCCACTAAGATCAAATTGGTTACTGGAAGTGAAAAAAGAAAAATGAAACGATAATGAACTGCAGACCCAATCTTAAACAGAAAAACATGTGATAAACCTCTACCATCATCCAAAGATCCCTAGAGGATGATGAACTAGACGACAAACAAACCTGCCTATCTGAATAGTGTCGTAAAAAACGATGGAAACTGCGACACAAAAGTCCGAAGGCAGATCTGAATATCAAAAGGCAACTTCCAGAATTTGAGTTTGAGTTTTGTTTAATAGCATATCAACCTCTGTGTGTTATCTAATGCCAAAATGGTGGGGTTTTAAGGTATTTTTTTATAATGTTCGGTTATAGTGAAAAGGTATATGTAGTCAGATTTTAAGGAAAATTTTTTGTTTTTATTCTTCTTTATTTCAGAAAACTGAAAATGTCTTCTACTTTTGTATTCAAAAATGTTTTCTGAGAATATTTCTTTTTTTCTTCAAAAATGTATTATTGGTAATATTTTTCTCAAAAAATGTATATATTTCTATAAAAGTTTATTTTTATACTTTCATAGTGTTTTGTACACACTTTGGAGGTTAACTATTTACTCATAGCTGGGACCCTAATAGGTGCTACTACTCCGGGTCAGAATGAACCTGGGAACAACAGTAATTAAAAATAGTTCTATGCTCCTCCCAACCTCCCAATTAGAGGCTTTGCTGCCGGATGCAGTTTACCGTCATTCCCAGGAGCACCTTCCAGAAGTTAAGAAAAGTGTTACGGCATAGCAAAAGTGTGTTATATTTACCCTCTTGTACAAAGTACAATTTCTTCACAGATGAAGAGACTTGATGCGAATGAGATGTGATTCGACTGGCAATAAAATGACCAGAACACATGATCAACGAGAAATTTCTAAAGAATAATTCTATAAGTAACAAGAGCACTCAAAGATTGCAAACCTCCGCCAAGGAAATACTGAAATCATCTCAGCGATTAGCAACAGATGATTATTAAAAAAAACTGCAATGTACTTGACCGCTCTCAACAGTGAAAAAAAAAATAAAAATAACTCGACTGCTCTCAAAATTAAATGCACACTTTCAATGACTCATGAAAGGTACGAAAATTAATATTAATAAAAACGAGAAGCTACATCCCGTACCCAAAATATTCGTTATGTCATGAAACTAATCATCCCTGAAAATTTTCTCCGAATCCATCTAGCGGGTCTTGAGATATCTTGTCCATGAGCAAACAGACAAAAGCAATCAAATCGCATGAAACTTTATATATTTAAACTTATTTATAAATGGAACTTTGTGTGTGTGTGTGTGTGTGTGTGTGTGTGTGTGTGTGTCCGTTACCTATAAACTCCGAAACGGCTGAACCAATTTTCTTGAAAATTTACACAGTTGTACTATAAGCGTCTGCGAGTGTTCTTAGCTAGGTTTTGTGTCGAGGTACCACCGATAAATATCGAAAATCGATAATCGAAAAAATCGGGTTATAGAAGGAGTGGTCCGATTTTAATCAAATTTGATACACTCATAGACAGAAACATATGAAACGATATTCAGAAGTTTCAAGGTTGCACTTCTTACAATAGTGCAGAAAATCGTTTATATATATATATATATATATATATATATATATATATATATATATATAAAAGGTAAGATGTTTGTGTGTGTGTTTATCTGTCTGTAGGTCTGTATTTTTTTGCCCTTTTATTTTAGTTTTTGCTTCCGGTTTGACTCTAAGTAAGAATAATTGTAGTTCTTAGTCTCAGCCATGATACCATTTACTCAGAGGACTTATTTAGCCTTCAAAATTCAGTTTACGACGAGAAAAACTGATTTGATATCGATACCAGGAAATCAAAATTTGACTTACATCCATTCATTTTTCTTTCAGTCTGCAGTTTCGCTTTAACTGGAAACAACTATTGCTTTTTAGTCTTTCGTGCCAACGTCCAAAGAGTCTGAGCTCCAGGACTATTGATTAGTTTTAAAGCTTTCATTACACCCGAGCAACGCCGGGCTATACTGCTTGTTGAAAATAAATACAACGTATCTAAATACAAATTAGAGACATGTCATAATAGATACTTACCTCTCATCTGGCGGGTCTGTACAACCAGAAAAGACAAGCTTAGACATGCTAGGACAAGCTTTGTATCCAGTTACTGCTTGAGTTGGGGCAACGTTGCTATTGTAACAGAGCTAAAATACAAAGTGCGAAGCCGCTTTACACATATTGACTTGAACTCTGTCATGAATACGTGCTCGTTTGTAATGTTATGGCTGACTTTCATTGTTTATAAAAGTAGCTTGAAGTAAAGTGTGTAGAGTGTGGCAGTCTAACCACACGTCGAAAGCTCCATCCATCATTGTCTCTCTCTATATATTTTTTGTTTGTTTTTTGCCAAGGACAGTATTTCCTTGTTTAGACAAACTCTATATTTCTCAGTATTCCACAATGCAGAAGGATGCTGCGGATATCATGGACAGAGCATGTGAGCAATGATGAGGTTTTGGAAATGATGGAAACGAAAAAGAAATTAACACTGAGCATCAGGAAGAGACAGCTGAAGTTCCTGGTACATGCAATGAGGAAGGAGGGTTTGGAGAATCTGATACTAACAGGCCAGATAGAGGGAAAAAGAGACAGGAGAAAGCAGCGGATAACATATTTAAAGGACCTAATCAGGTGGATGATGGAACGAAGGTTTCATGGTGTAACAGGAGAAGGCGTGCTAAGAGCCACCAGGGATAGGGAGACGTGGAAAGCCATGATCGCCTAGGTCCTGAAAGGACAGAGCACATAGAAGAAGAAGATAGTCTGAAGAAAAAAATTTCTGTTAATAATGAAATAAAAAAAGAATTGCTTTCAATTTTTAATTATGATAATTTACAAAGTTTTAAAAATATTTATAAATGCTTCAAAGATTTGTTGGCGTTATTAAGTGAAGACTATATTTACTAATCGAAAATTAAAAAGTTTAATTTAAATCTTCGTGCTTTCATATTTTTTTTGGTGTATTTGAAGTTTTTGTATCGTAATCTCTATGTATACATTAAAATAGGTACACTCATTCGCTGAAAAAACAGCATAGTACGATGTTAAAAGGGATCAAACTTAATAAAAACATACCTTTACCATCAAAATGTTTATGCTATTATTAAGAGAAAAGATCAAATTTTGTTGTCATTATTTTTTTTTATTTTTGAATCCTTTCTAACACGTTCGAAATTTCAGTTCAAATTTCTTTTTTTTTTTTTGTTGTTTTCCGTCAGCGATCCACGCTGTGTTTACATAATGTGACTATCAAGCAAAACGTCAGTCATTTTTTGGTGTCTATGTATCGTCTTGGATGGGGAAAATCACATCAGTATGTGCTTTTCTCAATGTCTGTCTCTTTCGATCTCTTTATTTTATTTTATTTTTTGTATCTATCTACTCTGTTTCTGTCTGAGTATGAAGCCGCATACTTCACAATTTTTTACAAAAACAAAAAACAAACAAACACAAACATTACACAGACTACAATAACTGATTTTTTAAGCCAACACCATTGCGAATTGTAAATATTTTAGTCTCATTTGTTAAGCTAAAGAAAACGTTGGTTATACTACGTGAGTTCTGTGTTTCAGTAATCGTGAACTCTACGTAAATTCTTTGTTTCTATCTTGTGAAATCATGAATTCTACGTTTATTTCAGTTATCATGAATTCTATGTTTTTAAAACTCTCTGGCCCCTCGGGTCGAATACTGGTGATCATGGCACCATATATTCAACCCTTTTTGTCCCCGGGGTTGTTATCCTGGTCACGGGAGTGTATATTTAACACTTCCAATCCACGATCCTATTCTGGTCAACGTGTACCAGGTCTAACTCTTCCACGCTGATCCCTCAACCTCCGGCGTCTTCCTCTTCGGGTTGAGGTGTCTAGTCGGTCTTAACCGAGCTCAAGGGGTTGGCTGTAGGTCCCTGAGCATCTGTAGGTCAGTCAACCGGCTCACTGGTTTAAGTCTGCTTTCTGCCCACGTTGTGTTTATTAGATCCAGGAAGCAGAAGTGTTGTTCGTTCACGGTCGACTGAAGATGTAGACACGGCTGGGAGAGCCGGTGTTAAACAATTAGAATACAGCAAAAAGAAATAGAAAGAGAAAAAATAATGTCTGTAAAAAGCCAAACAAATAACTGTTCGGTGGTTGCACTGTTAATATCTTATATATAAAAGAAAAGTGTATCTGACTTAGTGAGCGCTATTTCGATTTATGCTTGCTAAAATTAATATGCTCATTTCCATTCTTCTGATGACCCAAATTAAACGGCCTAACTTATGCCTAGATTATATTTCAAAGTTAGTAAACAAGATACATCTCGATATTCAATCTACTCTAAAATCCTTTTTATTAAAAATGATTATTTCGCTTACCTGTATTGTTTTCTGATGACCCAAATATAACTGCCTAACTTTTGTTTAGATCAAATTTTGCTGCCGGTAAACAATTACGCTGGTTTATTTCAATGTTAAATTTAATATTGCCTCACTGGAAGTAGAAATTTTGTTTAGAAACATTCTTAATAGAAATTTTTAAAAAAAGAAAGACACGAATTACATGACGTTTCGGCCTTCTTCAGGTGCTAGGAATTTTGAACCTTTTAAATGTGTGTATGTGCTTGAATCTCTTTGTCACATGCTTAATTCAGTAATCGTGAGTTTTATGTTTATTTCAGTAATTGTGAATTCTACTTCTATTTCAGTAATCATGAATTCTATGTTTAAGTTATTGTGAGTACTACGTTTGTTTCAGTAATCGTGAATTCTCCCTTTATTTCAATAATCGTGAATTCTATATTTATTTCATTCCCACAAATTCTACGTTTATTTTACTAATCGTGAGTTCTATATTAATTTCAGTACTCGTGAATTCTACATTTATTTCAGTAATCGAGAATTCAATGTTTATTTCAGTAATCAGGAATTTGATGTTTATTTCAGTAATCGTGAATTCTACGTTTATTTCAGTAATCGAGAATTCAATGTTTGTTTCAGTAATCGTTAATTCTACGTGTGTTTCACTTATCGTGTGTTTCACGTTTATTTCAGTAATCGTTAATTTTACGCTTATTTCAGTAATCAGGAATTTGATGTTTATTTCAGTAATCGTGAATTCTACGTTTATTTCAGTAATCGAGAATTCAATGTTTGTTTCAGTAATCGTTAATTCTACGTGTGTTTCACTTATCGTGTGTTTCACGTTTATTTCAGTAATCGTTAATTTTACGCTTATTTCAGTAATCAGGAATTTGATGTTTATTTCAGTAATCGTGAATTCTACGTTTATTTCAGTAATCGAGAATTCCATGTTTGTTTCAATAATCGTTAATTCTACGTTTGTTTTACTTATCGTGTGTTTCACGTTTATTTCAGTAAGCGTTAATTTTACGCTTATGTCAGTAATCAGGAATTTGATGTTTATTTCAGTAATCGTGAATTCTACGTTTATTTCAGTAATCGAAAATCTATATTTCAGATGTTATGATTTTTATGTTTATTTCAATGAACTTAAATTTTGTGTTTATTTCAGCAATCGCGAACTGTACGTTATGTATAGTGCTGCTAATATGTTGATATTGTTAAAACTCTATTGATTTAATGTTTATTACAATTATTACAATCGTTATTAAAACTAGAATCTTTGTGTCTGATTGTCATATAATTTGTATTAATATTTTCCAATTCTCAATTTCTTATTATCACCGGTTCATCCAGCAAACATTTCCAACCCGTTTTTAATCCTCCGACTTCAAACATTATCATCATCAGCATCATCACCATCCGAGTAATTCGTTTAACATTAGAATAAATATTATCACTTTCCTTTCGTCTTCTATCTGCCAGCGGTTTCTCCTCTCTTACTCGTCTTCGACTTTTCTTTTCACTCACTTGGGCTTCATTATTTCACTCCTCCTTTTTATTTCTCCTCCCCCTCTCTCTTTCTCTCTCTTATTCTTACTCTCTCTTGCTTTTTCTTTTTAACAACACTGAGCTCTTGTTTTCTGTCTTCTTTTGCCAACAAAGAATAAAGCTCCTTTCCAGTTTCTCCCTATTTCTTCCTCCTGCTGTGTTTCTCCCACGCTCTCTAGTTAACTATTCTCTCACTACTCCCCTTCTTACGATGCAGCTAAGTGACACTCTATTTTTCAAACGCCCTTCACTTGCGCTGCTAATTTTCCCGCTTTCATTTTTTTCCCGCTTTTATTATTCCGCTTTCATTTTCCCGCTTTTTTACCCGCTCTCATTTTCACGCTTTATTTTTCACGGTTTTATTTTCACGCTTTCATTTTCACGCTTTCATTGTCTCGCTTTTTTACCTGCTTTCATTTTCCCGCATTCTTTTTCCCGCTTTCATTTTCCCGCTTTCATTTTCCCGCTTTCTTTTACCCGCTGTCATTTCCACGCTTTTATTTTCCCGCTTTCATTTTCCCGCTTTTTTTTCTTGCTGTTACTTTCCCGCTTCCATTTTCCCGCTTTCTTTTTCCCGCTATCTTTTTTGGCTTTCTTTTTCCTCGCTTTTTTCTCCGCTTTCATTTTCCTGCTTTCTTTTTCTTCATTCCCATATTTTCTTTTTTTCCTTCTTCTTCTCACTTATATATTCTTTTTTTTTTCTTCATTTACCCTCGTGTCCTTCATCATTGTTATTTTTTAAATATTATTTTTTCTTCTTTCTGTATTTTCTTTCTTTCTTCGTCTTCTTCTTTTCCTTCACGTCTTCCTTCTTTTTAGTTCATATGCACTCTCCTCCTACTCCTCCTTTTTTTTCTTCTTCTTTTACTTTCTCTTTCTCCTTTTTCCTTCATTCATCTGCTTTTTTTTTTTACAACTCCCTTCTTGTAGTTCATATATCAGCTCCTCTCGTCATTCTTCTATTATCCATCCCCCTTTTCTTCTATTTCATCTTTCCCCTTTTTCCTTCTTTCCTCGTCTTTGGCCTTTTCTTTCACATCTCACTTCTTTTTTTAGTTCATATACCACCCCCTCCTACTCCTCGTCTTTCTTTCTCTATTTTCTTTTTCTTGTTTTTTTTTTTTTCATTCTGTTATTCCTACATTTTTCGTCGGTCATCATCATCACCATCACCATCCTAATCGTGATCTCTTTTTCTTTCATTCTTTTCCTTTGCATTCTTTCATCTATCGTTCAACTTTATCATTCCTTTATTTTCGTTCCTATCTTTCCTTCTTTTCTATTCTTTCCATATTTCATTAGTTTTCTTCCTCTAATTTTATCTGACCTTCTCACCATTTTCTATTCATTCAATATTTTTCTCCAACGGCCCTCTTTCGCTTTTTCGCCTCCTTCTTTTCAATCTTATTCGCAGTTTTCTTCTCTTCCCCATCTTCTTTCATTTTCCTTTTCTTAGTCATTCATTTTTTTCTTTCTATGACTTAAAAGTATTTATTTTCTTTCTTCTTTTTCTCTTCTCTTGTTTTTCTTCTCTTTTTTTAGCTTCCGTTTTATCTTCGTATTATTCTTTTTTCATTTTTTTCTCCGTTGTCTTCGACTTCGTTTTGTCGTCATAGTTTTCTTCTTTTTTCAATTCCTCCTTTTTTCTTCATCTTATTTTTCTCTTGGATTTTTCAACTTCTTCCAATGCGGCTTTATCTATCTATCTATCTATCTATCTATCTATCTATCTATCTATCTATCTATCTATCCCTATCTGTTCATATCTATCTATCTATCTATCTATCTATCTATCTATCTATCTATCTATCTATCTCAGTCTGTTCCTATCTATCTATCTATCTATCTATCTATCTATCTTTTTCTTTTTCTTTTTCTTCTTTTCTTAACTTTTTGTTCTTCCTTCTTCTACTGTTTCTTCTTTCATGCATTCTTTTTCTTCATCTTCTTCTTCTTTCTTTCCTGACCGTTTCTTTTTCCATTTCCTTTCTTCTTTCTTTTCTTCTTTTTTCTTACATTTTCTGATTCTTTTATTTATCTTCCTTTTTCTACCGTCTCTTCTTATATTTCTCTTTCTTTTTTCTTTTTTCTTTTCCTTCTTCCTTTCTTCTTTTACTGATTCTTTTATTTTTTCTTCTTCCTTTTCTTCTTCTTCTTTTTTTCTTTTTCTTTTTTCATTTTCTTCTGATTCTTTTTATTTTTCTTCTTTTTTCTATCGTTTCTTCTTCTTCTTTCATTTCTTTTTCTGTCAATTTTTATTCGATTGCTGACTTCTTTTTCTTCTACGACTTCAAAATTCGACTTTAGCAGTAGCTCTGTTGTTCGATAAGCAAATTTGATAGCAACAGTAGCAGTTGCAGTAGCAGTCACACCTGTCTCCAAACAATCATGAATACTTGACTTAACTTTGACAAAATCGATTTAGCCGTGGTAATCTAATGAACGCGTATTACGGATTTCAGAACTATTCCGATTTCTACAGGTGTGCAGATTTCGGTTCACAATAATTAAGTCTCTAATAAAATTACCTGCGAAAAAGAAATAAATCAGTGAAGCATATAAATACATAAGCAGACCTGTATTAGGGCCGCTGTGGGAAAGTAAATTAAAGATTTGGCTCAGTGATACTACAACGGACTAAAGGCTTGTTACAGATTAACGTCTTTAGTCAGCTGATGAATCAATAGCGATATTTTTTATCTTTTTTATTTTTTTCTTGTATTTTACAAGATTTCCAATGCTTCCGTAAGCAAAAGACACACACACACACACACACACACACACACACACACATATATATATATATATAGGGTGATTGAAAAGTAACTCCCGGTGTTATGTAAGGGAGAATGCAAGAAGTTATGTCTTCCATACTCCAAGAGTTTCGAGTGAAATGAGTTGATGTGCTTCCTGGGCGACTGGAGAAGCTGATATCAAAATCTGATGCCAATATCGAATTCTATATAAAACCTCATGATAAACGCTTTCTTCTCATATCATGTTTTTGTAAACATTATGTTTGGTAAATAAATTATGAGTACTTTAAAATGCGAAGGTACTTTTCAATCAACATTCGTGCATGTACACACTACTGGCCATGAGTATTAGGCCACACCAGTTTTTTTTTTAAATGTACTTCATAATATTTTTAGTATTTATTGCTAAGTGAATGATTCCAAATGAAAATAGAATGGTTCTTTTGTTATTATTACTTTGGAAAATTTTACAAGGCAAATAGCGACAATTTACCCATCGCACCGCGTAGATTTGCTACATATATATCTATATATCTATACATACACTAGTGGTCATAATTATTAGGCCACCCTAGTTTTTTTTTTAATGATGCATTTCTTACAATTTTTAGAATTCATTTCCAAGTGGATAATTCTAAATGAAAATACAATGGGTCTTTTGTTATTATTATTTTGGAAAATTTTACAAGGCAAATAGCGACAATTTACCCATCGCACCGCGTAGATTTGCTATATATATATCTATATCTTTGCTTCAATCAGTCAATAATTAGAAGAGACTATCATGGGGAAGAGAGCACAAAAACTGGACACCAGAACAGTTAATTTGATCGATCACGTTACTGTGCATTATTAAAAAAAGAATCATTCTATTTTCAGTTGGAATTATCCACTTGGCAATATATACTAAAAAATAATATAAAATAAATCATTTTTTTAAAACAATGGGGTGGCTTGATAATTAGGGCCATTAGTGTATTTTTTATATGTATATACTGGGTGGTCTAAAGTAGGTGGACACTATGTTATATGTCGTTTTTTTTTAACAGTTCACCTACTTATAGACATAATGTACTTCTGAATAAACGTAAAGAAATCATTAGTATGTGTTGTCACCGTAATAAATTTAAATTTCAATAATTATCTTCTACCATTTATTCCTCATAGAAATTGCCTTTTACATTAATTAGATTTTTAAATTTGGTGAATGAGTAACCTTTTCCCATCCTACCTACCACTACTAACCCAATGGTCAAGCCACACTATCAAAAAGGAATTTACTACTACGATTCCCCTTGGCTTAATCCTATTGTAACTAACATTCCCCACACCTTCCTTTACTAGCCCCTGCTTCCGGCATAAGAAATTTTCCCCATTCTTTGATTAAACGGGGTTGACCATGCATGTCTCGAACTGACATGTTGAAATAGCTATTCTCACGAAAAATTATCTGAATTTATACACACACACACACACACACACACACACACATACATACATACATACATATATATATATATATATATATATATATATATATATATTTTAGAAAATTGCAAATGTTTACTAATAGACTCCAATTTTAGTTCTACATACACACGCAGAAAGAAAGAAAAATACTGGATTTTAAAATTACATACACACAAGCTAGGGTTAAATAGGGACTTAGGTGTGTTGAATCTTTACAAATATTTCAATAGGTAAAAAATTTTTTTCAGATATTCCAAGAAATTTTTATCTAAAACAAACAGACTTTCTCTACGGACGTGCTGCATGTTGTGAACAAACACACCACGTGATGTAAACAAAAAATATTCGGACGCTATCGTGAAATACATTTCTAATTCAAATTTAAAAATCAATTGTTTCTGATGAAGGACCGAGGACGGTCTGAAATATAAAATATAATATAAATAAACAAATACTGTTAAAAAAAAGTACATTTTTAAATTCAAAACTTTTTATTAATATTCTTTCCTATATATATATTCTAATATAGAGAATCAGCCAATTACGCTACTCTGGGTTGATAAGTCGGAAAGAGATCATTGGGAAAGTTATTTTCATGGTGTTTTATGATTCTAAATTCTTGCTTGCCGGTTAATATTTGGATCCTGTTATTGTTTGCCTGTAATGATTTTCGCCTCGTACGTCTGGTGCTTTTTTGTAACATCTGGTGACTTCTTCATTTATTTTTTTCTCGTAATCCTTCGGTCTTATCTTATAAATGTTACTTGATTTGTCGCCTTTAACCCAACAAAAACTGAATTTGGTAAATTAAGCCAAGAAATCCTAAAAATATGTGTCAATTATTAAGGATTGCTACACAAGCCAAGCAATGGAAGGATCCAAGTGAATGCATTTCTTGGTTCCATAAAATTAGGAATAAAAAAAAAATGTTTTCATAAAATATGACATCAAATGCTTCTACCCATCCATATCTGAAGAAGGGTTGCTGGAAGTTTTGAATTTTGCTATGCGGTTTATTAATGTACCATCAGAACATATAAGCATAATTTTATATTCTCGTAAATCCATACTATTCCACAGTATGGATTAAAAAATTAAAAAATAGTGCTCCTTTGATGCATCACAGGGTTCGTTTGGCGGGGCTCAGTTTTCCGAACTAATGAGCCTGTATATTCTAACTAAGATCAACTGAATCGCCCACATAGACAACGTCGGATTATATAGAGGTGACGGGTTGGTGATAGTGCTGAACAACAGTAGAGTAAACGCCAAGATGCTTTTCAGACTCTTTTAGAAGCTCGATTTTGAAATAGAGGTCGAAATGAATAAAAATGTTGTCCAATATTTGAATGAAGAATTTTATCTGCAAACTGGAAGCGTCTCCCCATATCTGAAAGCAATATAAATTTGTGGTATGTAAAACATTTTACTAAGATAAACAAACGCATCCCTAAAAAAATAAAACACAAGTTACCTAAAATATTCCTTTCATGAAAAAGTTTTCGATGAAAGAAAAAAGATTGCTAAAAGCTTTAAATGAAAATGATCATAAAAATATATCTATATATATATATATAAGGCAAGATGTTTGTGTGTGTCTGTCTTTTTGTCTGTATGTCATTTATACAGATCTACAATTTTTATCCGATCTCACCAAACTTTACACAAATATTTTGTAAGCTTCCGGTCAGGGTATGGGCTACTTATTTTTTCCGATTTCTCCCCGATATCAGAAACCGATACCCCGATATCCGATCAGATCTGATCAAGATCAGGATTTCAGCCCTTTTATCGTGATTCTTGCTACAGAATTTGCTCTAACTTAGTAAAATTATATTTTTTAGTCTCAAACATTAATAGATCTTCTCAGACGACTCATTTTCCCCGATATAGGAAATCGATACCCTGATATTCTATCAAATCTGATCAAAAACCGATATTCAGCCATCAATATGGCTCATTTTCACCAATTTTACTCCCGATGGGTACGATAAGTTTTCATGGACGTACTTAGGTTAGTTTTATCCTTGGATGACTTATTTGACTTTGATATTGAAAATCGATACCCCGATATACTATCGGGTCTGATTAAAATCAGTTTTTCACCCCTTTTATTTTAGTTTTTGCTTCGGGTTTGGCTCTAAGTAGGTATAATTATAGTTCTTAATCTCAGCCATGATACCATTTTCTCAGAGGACTTATTTAGCCTTCAAATTTCAGTTTACGACGAAAAAAACTTATTTGATATCGATAGCAGGAAATCAAAATTTGACTTACATCCATTCATTTTTCTTTCAGTCTATGGTTTCGCTTTACTTGGAAACAACTATTGCTTTTTAGTATTTCGTCCAAAGAGTCTGAGCTCCTAGACCATGGATTAGTTTTAAAGCTTTCATTACACCCGAGCAACACCGGACAATCTTGCTAGTTAGAATATAAACTTTAAATAAATAAGCAAAATAAGAAGAATTCGAGAAAACGAAACATTATTTTAATTTAGAAGTAAAGTTCAAAAGAAAGAAAACATTTTTGATATGAATAATAAAAATTTCTCTTCAAAAAACTCATAATTACTCAAGGTATTTTTTTTAATCATATCACCCCAAGCAAGGCGGTAAGGCCACTGGTGTGCAGGGGGCTACGTAAGAGTGAAAAGATTGGAAAAGAGAAAGCCGGAAACCACATCCTAAACAGGAATCAAGGGATGAGCCTCTTCACCCGTTCAATAAACGTGGGTGGATTGTGAACCGAGTGATAGTTTAGTCTGTCTACTCCAATTGAAGAAAAAAGAGTAAAAGAATGGAAAAGAGTAAAAGATTGGAAAAGAGAAAGCCGGAAACCACATCCTAAACAGGAAACAAGGGATGAGCCTCTTCACACGTTCAATAGACGTGGGTGGAGTGCGAACCGAGTGATAGTTTAGTCTGTCTACACCAATTGAAGAAAAAAACAGTAAAATAATGGAAAAGAGTAAAAGATTGGAAAAGAGAAAGCCGGAAACCACATCCTAAACAGGAAACAAGGGATGAGCCACTTCACTCGTTTAATAAACGTGGGTGGAGTGTGAACCGAGTGATAGTTTAGTCTGTCTACCCCAATTGAAGAAAAAAGAGTAAAAGAATGGAAAAGAGTAAAAGATTGGAAAAGAGAAAGCCGGAAACTACATCCTAAACAGGAAACAAGGGATGAGCCTCTTCACTCGTTCAATAGATGTGGGTGGAATGTGAACCGAGTGATAATTTAGTCTGTCTACCCCAATTGAAGAAAAAAAGAGTAAAAGAATGGAAAAGAGTAAAAGATTGGAAAAGAGAAAGCCGGAAACCTCATCCCAAACAGGAAACAAGGGATGAGCCTCTTCACCCGTTCAATAGACGTGGGTGGAGTGTGAACCGAGTGATAGTTTAGTCTGTCTATCCCAATTGAAGAAAAAAGAGTAAAAGAATGGAAAAGAGTAAAAGATTGGAAAAGAGAAAGCCGGAAACCACATCCTAAACAGGAAACAAAGGATGAGCCTCTTCACCCGTTCAATAGACGTGGGTGGAGTGTGAACCGGGCTATAGTTTAGTCTGGACCTGCAATTTAAAAAATTACACAACGAGACGTTATTTAAAAAAATAACTTGCACCAAAATATCGTTAATGAAAAATGTAACTGACGCGATAATAGAAAATTATCTAATTGACGGATTTTGTACAACCGAAGGAGTTATTTACAAATCAAGATACAAATGAACAGAGACAAATATATGTAGGATATACTGCATAGGATAACAATCCTATATCCTCCAACAGTTAACTAAAATACAAAAAGTAAAATTGCACACCCGCAAAATCGGATCCAAACGACTAAAAACATTTTTGAAAAACCCAGACCACGACTAAAAACATTTTTGGGAAAAAACCCAGACCAAAGCAAACTTCACAAGTCAGTGTGAAAAGCAAAATTCTGGATCCTGATCGGATTGGAGATGGAAATTTCATATATGATGTTTTTTTCACACCTAGAATGAAAAAGCCATTTGGATCCAGTCACATAACCAGATTCACTACTTAAGAACGTCCCCTGACCGGTCAAGACAGTCAGAAAGGCGCATTTATATATTTTTCTATATATATCGTATAAAGAAATTTTTATTCTCATGGGGATACTTTTGTAGGTTCCTTGAGCGGGTGTGGCATTTTGTTACATAATATTAAGTGATGATGGATGGGTTCTTATGGTGATTGGAAATTGTAAAGAATGTTTGGGTCATGATTCTGATTAGCTAGGTATAGGATAGTTATTGTTGACCAACCTCAGTTTTTGTCCCCACCCCCCAAACACTGACCTTGTGCTATAATTGTATTTTTCGATACAATAAATATCGTCAGAAAGGCGCAGAGATCAGAGGGGCCAAAGAAGCGACAGACAGGTCCTTCACTGACTCAACCAATACACAAGAAGAAGAAGAAGAAGAAGAAGAAGAAGAAGAAAAGGAAACCAACAACAACAACAACAAGATTTCCTTAACTGCCCCTAAAACTTTTTACATCCCTCCCCGGCCAGAAAAGGGAAAGGAACACAGACTTCATTAGTTACGTAGACTGATTAATCTTTTTATGCACGCATTCTGCTACCCACCACTATCTCTATTTGACCCTTTTCCCTCTCTTCGGTTATCCCTCACTCACACTCTCTTTTTCATCTTAAATTGATAGACTCTTTTTTTTCCCCACTTACTTGGAGGCAGACACATAAAAAAGAAAGAAACAAACGTTAGTACTCTGTTCAATTACAAACAGCGAAACACAGACACTTTTTTGTTCAACCCACATTCGCTTAAATCTAAAAGACATTTTTTCTATCAAACTAAATATACAAAAAATATACAAATCATTTATTCTGTATATATGTTGTTAAATATACTATTTTCTAATTTTATACATGTCATGGTGGCATCACTCATTACAATGGATTGAACTCTTCCTACAACTACATATACTTCCCTTCACAAGAGGTGGGAGAGGGATCAGAGAGAAAGAGAGATCACAGCTCAGGGAGTGAGAGATCCACAGGAGATCAGCATAAGCTGATCAGCGCAGAGCGATAGACAGAGATAGCCAAGACTGCTACCGTACGACTATTACGAGTCCCAGTTATAGTATTGCTTCTTAACCCGTATTTATTCGTTCCACTATCAGAGTTCCACGTATTGTATATTGCTGTGTTTATAATATATATTCTTATTTCCTATTTCAGTTGTTGTTATATTATTTCTTGCTGGACTTCTTAACCGGGTCCACGACAATACAAACATTTCTTATTGCGTTGTCTTTTCTTGAAATTGGTACAATCATAAATCAACATTCAAGTTAGAAAAGCCTTTAAAATGTTAACATTTTATTTTGTGTTTGGCTAGCGCAGTTTTATGTCAGCACAAAATAAAATCGTCGCTGATGGTGGATGTTTTTGTGTTAACGTCCTTGTAACCTCTCTGAAGATGTTTCATGTAAGCCGAAAGCTTAGAACCAACTTAATAAAAAATTATCCAAATGTTGGAGAATTTTTGTTTTTATTTTCACCTGAAATTAAAGGCAAAATACGATGTTTAGAACTGCTCATGATTAAACATAATAGACATTCATTGTCCCTTATATTTAACAGTATATGTTTAGAAAATTATTTGCTGCCTCAATACACGAAATATATATTATAGAGCTACATCACAAATATACACTTTTTCCTCACCGGTTGCATGCAGAATGTAATCATCACTTTTCAATCAGCACATAACTGTGCTATCGATGATAATATATATATATATATATATATATATATATATATATGCGGGTGACTATTTACGTTCTCACACCCTGGAAGAATGGTCGACTTTGAAAAAACAGTAGCTACTCTAGCATCTACGCATCGCTCATTGAGTAATGAATTAGAGCACTCTAACTACTGGCGCATGATACATCATACACTAAAAAAGTCTGCCCTCTTCTACCGAGCGGCCATAGCTCAGAGGTAGAATCGCCGACTGACGCCAATTCGCTCGGGTTTCAATCCTGGGTAAAAAGCAATCGGATATCTAACCGTACTGATGACTATATATATATATATATATATATATATATATATATATATATATATATATGCACTACCGGGCCTAATTATGAGGCCACCCAGCGTTTAAAAAAATGATGTATTTCAGACTATTATTTAGTATTTATTGCCAAGTGAATAATTGTAAATGAAAATAGAATGATTCTTCTGTTAATATTGCACAATAACACGTGCATCAAATAAATTTATAAATATTTAATAATTACCTATATTGCATTTCCATCAAGGAAAAAATGATAAAATTTAGGGTGATTCGGACGAATTCATCTTTGCCTCCTTGCCTTGTAAAATTTTCCGAAGTAATAATAACAAAAGAACCATTCTATTTTCATTTAGATTTATCCACTGAAAAATAATATGAAATGCATAATTTCTTTTAAAAAACTGGGGTGGCCTAATAATTATGGCCAGTAATATATATATATATATATATATATATATATATATATATACGCGATGGGTAAATTGTCGCGATTTGCTTTGTAAAATTTTGCAAAGTAATAATAATAAAAGAATCATTCTATTTTCATTTAGAATTATCCACTTAGCAATAAATACTAAAAAATAATATGAAATGCATCATTTTCTTTAAAAAAAAAAAACTGGAGTGACCTAATAATTATGGCCGGTAGTGTATATATAAAATTATAATATAATATAATATAATATATATTATTATTATTATATAATACATATATACAATTATATAGTTATCCGCAGACAGATCTGCTTCGCTGTATTACAGCTCATCAGTACGGTTAGACATCCGATTCCTATGGGTGCTCGGTAGAGGAACGCGGACTTTTAGCGTGTTATATACAATGTATACACACGCCAGTATATATATATATATATATAAGAAAAATTAAGGCAGACACGTTATTTCATGATAAGTCGGAAGTGTGGCCCATTTCTGGCGAACCATCATCAACTTCTGTCTTTATTGTACAAAAGATTTTACACGGATCTTTTGTGCAATAAAGAGGGAATCTGATGATGGTTCACCAGAAATAGGCCAAACTTCCGATTTACCATGAAGTTACGTGTCTGCCTTAATTTTACTTATATTTGCTCTATATGTATTTATATACATATATATTTAGAGCTCTCTTAGAAAGTTATCCTACTACAGTTATCCTATAGATTCTTCTATACCCTCACTACATGCTGATATATATATATATATATAATTATATATATATATTAACAAAAGAAGCATTCTATTTTCATTTACAATTATTCATTTAGCAATATATACTAAAAATAAAATGAAATACCTGATTTTTTAAAACACTGTGTGGGCCTGATAATTATGGCCGGTAGTGTATATATAATTTTGAACGGAGATGTATTTAGTTTTGTCATTTACACACGTACTAACATTACTGACATGTAAAACACATGTTTCGCCTAGAGTTTAAATACGCTTGACGCATGCATAAAAGAGGTATAGCTGCCCAAATGAACAATCTGCCTGTTTATCTATCTATCTATCTATCTATCTATCTATCTATCTATCTATCTATCTAAATCTTTTATATCTATCTATCTATCTATCTATCTATCTATCTATCTATCTATTTATCTATCTATCTAAATCTTTTTCTTTCTTTCTTTCTTTCTTTCTTTCTATCTATCTATCTATCTATCTATCTATCTATCTATCTAAATCTTTTTATATCTATCTATCTATCTATCTATCTATCTATCTATCTATCTAAATCTTTTATGTCTATCTATCTATCTATCTATCTATCTATCTATCTATCTAAATCTTTTATGTCCATCTATCTATCTATCTATCTATCTATCTATCTATCTATCTAAATCTTTTTCTTTCTTTCTTTCTTTCTTTCTATCTATCTATCTATCTATCTATCTATCTATCTAAATCTTTTATGTCTATCTATCTATCTATCTATCTATCTATCTATCTATCTATCTATCTATCTATCTATCTCTTTCTTTCTTTCTTTCTCTATCTATCTATCTATCTATCTATCTATCTATCTATCTGTCTATCTATCTATCTAAATCTTTTTATATCTATCTATCTATCTATCTATCTATCTATCTATCTATCTATCTATCTATCTATCTATCTATCTATTCAATTCTGTTCATTATCTATCTATCTATCTATCTATCTATCTATCTATCTATTCAATTCTATTCTATCTATCTATCTATCTATCTATCTATCTATCTATCTATCTATCTATCTATCTGTCTGTCTGTCTGTCTATCTGTCTATCTATCTAAATCTTTTATATCTATCTATCTATCTGTCAGTCTGTCTATCTATCTATCTATCTATCTAAATCTTTTATATCTATCTATCTATCTATCTATCTATCTATCTATCTATCTAAATCTTTTATATCTATCTGTCTATCTATCTATCTATCTATCTATCTATATCTTTTATATCTATCTATCTATCTATCTATCTAAATCTTTTTCTTTCTTTCTTTCTTTCTTTCTTTCTTTCTATCTATCTATCTATCTATCTATCTATCTATCTATCTAAATTTTTATATCTATCTATCTATCTATCTATCTATCTATCTATCTATCTATCTATCATCTATCTATCTCTTCAACGTTCATATCTATCTATCTATCTATCTATCTATCTATCTATCTATCTAAATCTTTTATATCTATCTATCTATTTATCTATCTATCTATCTATTCAATTCTGTTCATTATCTATCTATCTATCTATCTATCTATCTCTTCAATTCTGTTCATTCATCTATCTATCTATCTATCTATCTATCTATCTATCTATCTATCTATCTATCTATCTATCTATCTATCTATCTATCTATCTATCTATCTATCTATCTAAATCTTTTATCTATCTATCTATCTATCTATCTATCTATCTAAATCTTTTTATATCTATCTATCTATCTATCTATCTATCTATCTATCTATCTATCTATAGCAGAAGTGGTGTTGTGGGCAAGATAGCATAATAATGTTCAACCTTCTCCAGCTTGGTTATTTCTTCTCCTAGAATGATTGCCACCAAAGTCTATAGGACACTTTGCCGAGTATAGAAGGTAGTAGTACGTAAGTGAATGAACTCGACCGGAATTCAAATTCGGCTTTCCGATTCCTCAATCCGAGCCGGAATCTAGTGGTAAGAAAAAGATATCTATCCGTACTTGGTAGCCAGTAGAAGTAGAGCATCGAATTCTAAACCATAACGAATAAATCGTGCGTTACCTTTTGTTAAGAATTATTTTTTTTAACCATGTCACCCCAAGCAAGGCGGTAATGCCACTGATGTGCAGGGGGCTATGTAAATGATTGGAAAAGAGAAAACCGGAAGCCACATCCTAAACAGGGAACGAGGGATGAGCCTCTACACCTGCTCAACAGACATGGGTGATGTGTGAACCGGGCGATAGTTTAGTCTATCTACTCCAATTGTACCGGGAAGTCACTGACGCGAGGGTTACGGCCGCAGGATGTTGGCTGTGGTCAATAGTAGAACTTTTAACACTGAATTGGAATGGGGACGTGCAAAAGTTCCATCGTACTAGGAAATAGATCAGATAGAATCTGCTGAAACACACAGAATTTTGCATGGCTAAATATGTGCTATAAATAATTGACATTGGCAGGAGCTCTCTACGCTAACTGTTATAGTGAAACACACCTATTCTATAGTGAATAAACTCTCCTACATCATTTAAATAGGAGTAGTAAGAGGAACGAGGGTCAGTCGATGTTGGACGATAGTAGTCGACAGTTAGTCGAATATGAAAGAAGTCAGTGACCTGGCAACATTACACTGCGTAATACATATTATATCAAGTTCCTAACGTTTTGTACGTCGAACCTATTTAGCACAAATCCTAGCCTCCATTGCGAAAATAACTCCACAACATTAACATTTTGCGCATAACATGTCCCAATATTAATTTCACGCGCGTCATACTAGCGTCTTTTCTCTAAATCTAATGCTTGACATTGGTAGACAAAGAACTAAGCTTAAAATCGTTGGATCGAAACTCTGAAAATTATCGAACAGTAATTTGTTTTGATTTTTTTGCCTTGAAGTGAAAAAAAAAACAACACACACAAAAAAAAAAACACAAGACAAAAAGCACCTGGCTTTGCTACTACGGTCTACTCTTGTTTGTCTATTGATATGTCTTAATTTCTTCGGTAACTCGAAGCCTAGAGTAGTAGTAGTAGTAGTAGTAGTAGTAGCAGTAGCAGTCGGTCCTTGATTTGTATCTTAACTTCATCACTTTCTCACCAACGTGACATGGCTTCCGTCTGTCTTTTCTAAAGATATGTTCATGGGAACTGATCTGACGAGCATTTTTGCATATTGACCCGAGCACATGAATTTAAGTGTGTTAATAGAAAGTAAACTACAAAACCTCCTACAGAAGGTAGCTGAAGAGAGTGACAAGAAAGGACTACAAATAAACTGCACGAAAACCGAATGCATGGTCATCAGTAAAAAGGGCAAACCAATATGCCAAATACAGGTCGGGGATACTAGAATCAAACAGGTACAAAAATTTAAATACCTGGGAAGCGTTATAACAGAAGATGGAAAGTGCGCCACAGAGATCCGAAGGCTAATTGGCATGGCGAAGGAAACATTCCAGAAGTTGAGTAAAGTATTAAGAAACAGGACAATTTTACTAGAAACTAGGAAGAGAGTACTGGATTGCTACGTGCTGTCCGTCCTTCAAGATGGCAGTGAATGCTGGACAATATCATCAAAGATGAAGGAAAAACTTGAAGCATCTGAAATGTGGTTCTACAGAAGGATGCTGCGGATATCATGGATCGAGCATGTGAGCAATGATGAGCTCTTAGAAATGATGGAAGCGAAAAGGAAATTAATACTGAGCATCAGGAAAAGACAGCTGAAGTTCCAGGGACATGCAATGAAGAAGGGGGACTTGGAGAACCTGATAATAACAGGCCAGATAGAGGGAAAAAGAGACAGGGGAAAGCAACGGACAACATATTTGAAGGACCTAATCAGGTGGATGATGGAACGAGGGTTGCATTGTATAAAAGGTGTTGCGTGGTGTTACAGGAGAAAGTGTGCTAAGAGCCACCAGGAATAGGGAGACGTGGAAATCTACGATCACTTACGTACTGAAGGGACAGGGCACAGAGAAGAAGAAGAAGAATAAATTAGCATCTAGGTCCCACCCGTTCACCGTTGAAATAGTTAAACGTAACCCTCACTTCTACTACAACAGTTTTTTTTCTCGCATTTCCCGCTCGTAAAACTCTCTTCCGTTTACTTGATTCCCTGATATCCACGAACTCCCAAAATTTAAATGCAACGTCAATTGCTATCTTCTATCTTCTTGAATCCCGTTCATCTTTTATCTTTTTTAATATCCTTTGTTCCCAGTCTTTCCTCCAACGGTAACCCACTGCATACTAGTAGCTGTCCCATCTTCCTTGATGTGAAATGCTTCGAATATTGCATTCACATCTGGTCCAGTGCTTCTGCTATATATCTAAAGATTCTTGAGAAAATCAAAAAAAAGATTCTGAAACGTTATCGGTATTGACCTGGCATCTCGCCTTCAGTCGCTTCCTCGTCACTGTAACGTAGCTTTCCGGTGACTTTTTCTTTTAATGTTTTTATTGTAACTGTTCTGATGAGCATCCCTCTTTGATACATAGGAATCATGAATTTAAGTGCAGTACTAGATTGGCTGTTAGGTCTTATAATTTCACTATTGAAATTGCTGCTTGTAACCTTAAGTTCTATGTTAATAGTCTATGCTCCTGCACTTCTCGCTTGTAGAATTCTCTTTCGGCTTCCTGCTTTCTTCTCACCTACGATTTTTATGTTTAAAGACAATATCAATCGTTATCTTCAGTCTTCTTAATTCCTCTTCTTTTATTCCCCTGATTCTTGCACTCTCCTAATAAAGTAAGTGTTGTGGGGTCTCCCTTTTTCCATGATAATAGACTCGTCTAGAGTATACATATACTCCTACCATAGACAGATACATTGAGATAACGTGAGATACCGAGAGATAACGACAGATACCGAGGTTTCACGGAGAATATAGCGTCAGTAGTTCATAGTAGCTCTGAGCTTCACTCCTAATAAAGTTTATTTGTTGTGGGGTCTCCCCTTTTTCCATGATAATAGACTCGTCTAGAGTATACATATACTCCTACCATAGACAGATACATTGAGATAACGTGAGATACCGAGAGATAACGACAGATACCGAGGTTTCACGGAGAATATAGCGTCAGTAGTTCATAGTAGCTCTGAGCTTCACACAGCAAGAATATTACTACCCAGTACCCGTCATCTTCCGAGGTGGACATACTAAGCATACTACGGCATACTACTAATCATACTTAGCATACTAAGCATACTAAGCATACTACTACGGCTTCACTTCAGAGACTTGTATATATACTTCCTTCTAACCCGTATTTCTGGATTACTAACCTGCGTTTGTATCCTTTACGTTAATATACTTATTTTTCTATTTCAAATTCTGGTTGTTGTTCATTTATTTTGTGGGGTTTCCATTTTCGGGTTCCACAACAGTGAGATAAATAAAAAAAAATTAGATTTTATACAAGAAATGTAGGTAAAAGATTTATTTTACTTATCATTTCACTATTGTTTTGTATAAAGCCTTTATATCTGGTGATTAATGCATATATAGCGGATCACAACAAGAACTAAGTACCATACAAGTTTTCCATCTATTCAAGTGTCCATCATTTCCCAGATTATTCTTGCCGTTTCTAAGAGGCTTCTTTTCTGCAACAGTTCCACTGAGTAATCAATGCCGATTTGTTGTCGTTGCCATTCTGTCAAGCACCATAGCAACTGAATCATTGACAATTGGTAGGTTTATCACATTCTTTAGCTTTCAAGGAAGTTGAAGAAAGTCAAAATTATATCAGTGTTCAAACTTCGAAAGAATTAAACTTTGCGTGTTCAAACCACACGTGTTTAAGCTTCCAATGTCTTGCAAAGTCAACTTTATTTTTTAAGCCACACGTGTTCAAAGCTACAATGTCTTGTGAGTTCAACCTAATGTGACAAAGCCACACATGCTCAAAGCTAATGTCTTTTGCGATTAACCTTATTTTTTTTAAGCCACATGTGTTTAACGGCCCAATATCTTCTGACTTCAAGCTTATGTGTTCAAGCTATACATGTTCAAGCCACCTGTGCCTAAACGTTGAAAGTCTTGTGAATTCAACCGTACTGCATATTACGCCATACATGCAATTCCCCATACATATAAACACACACACACACACACACACACACACACACACACACACACACACACACACACACATATATATAAACTTATTTATAAATGGAACTTTCTCTCTCTCTCTCTCTCTCTCTCTCTCTCTCTCTCTCTCTGTGTGTGTGTGTGTGTGTGTGTGTGTGTGTGTGTGTGTCCGTTACCTATAAACTCAGAAACTGCTGAACCGATTTTCTTGAAAATTTACATAAAACTCCGCCAGGCAATGGCAATATGTCAACACAAATTAAAATCGTCGGTGATGGTGGATGTTATTGTGTTACCGTCTTGGTGACCTCTCTGAAGATGGCTCATGTGAGCCGAAAGTTTAGAAACAAATTAATAAAAAACTATCCAAATGTTGGAGAATTTTTGTCTTTATTTTCAACTGAAATTAAAGCCAAAATACGACGTTTAGAACGGCTCGTGATTAAACATAATAGACATTCATTGTCTCTTATATTTACTGTATATGTTTAGAAAATTATTTGCTGCCTCGATACACTATATATATATATATATATATATATATAGTTAAATAACCATGATAAAATAAAGCAAGTTAAATTAAAAGAAATGAAAATTATATAAAACGTCGATGAGACGATTTAATTCAGCAGCTAAGTGAACAAATTTAACTTATTTTTTCAGTATTTTCTCATATCTATTTCTTCTATGTATCGTGTTCCTTCAGCATGTAAGAAATCATAACTCTTCACATCTTCCTATTCCTTGAAGGTCTTAATATCTTAGGTGGTTACTGAGTGCTAGAGTATAGGATAAACTAATATTAAGGAGAGAGGACAATAAAAGAAAGAGAATTAAGAAAGCAAAAAATAACGCATTTAAATTTTTGAAGATCAATATTGAACGGAAAGCAAAAGGCCAGAGGGAAATTTCACAAGCGAGAATTGCGAGAGAAAAAAACTATTAGCATAGAACTTACGGTCACATCTAGTTATTTCAACTGTAAACAGATGAAATCTTGTCGCCAATAAAATATTGCGGTTAAATTCATAAAATCTAAGGGCTATCGAGGAAAGTTCATCAGAATAATTACAATGAAAATATTTATAGAAAAAACTTCTAATCCGTAGTGGACTGGGGTAAGAAATGGCTCGTAAATTTTAATGCTTCTAAAATAAAGCTACTATCAATTAATCATCATAGACAATCGCACCTACCTCCTATTAGCACAGACCAGGCTTGCCTCCCAAAGAGTAAAACACTACGCCTCCTTGGTTTCACACTCTCAGCGGACCTCAAGTGGAATGACTATATCGAATCCATTGCTAAATCCGCTGCTATGAAAGTCAGTTCTCTGTGCAGAGCCCGGAAGTTTTTTCCGTCTGAATCTATCCTGCACATTTATAAATCTACCTTCCGCCCGTGCATTGTATATTGTTGCCATATCTGGTCGGGTGCCCCTGCTATTCTCCTTGGGCTTCGGGACGAGGTACAGCGGAGGGTCTGTAATGTGATCAATACTGACTTGGCAGACCGCCTGCAGTCTCTCTCTCACCGGCGCGACGTGGCTTCCCTGTGTCTCTTCTATAAATACTTTCACGGCTTCTGCTCCGATGAACTTAGATCACTGGTGCCCCCTAGGTTCGAATTTGCACGAGATACTAGATTAGCAACTAGATCCCACCCTTTTACAGTGAAACCGATAAAATGCAACCGCAACTTCTACTCCAACAGTTTCTTTTCTCGTACTTCTCGACTGTGGAATTCTCTTCCACATGACTGCTTCCCCGACGGCTACAATCTTCAGGAGTTTAAATATAAGGTCAATAGACACCTCCTAACAAACTAACTTCCATTCTTTCAAACACACTAACTTCCATTCTTTCAAACACTCTTCCCACCCACCCAACTATCTATCACCCCCCTTCTGACATTTCCTATATCTAACCACTCTTCCTATTTACCTCCCCCTATGTAGCCCCAAGCGCAATAGTGGCAGTGGAATGCCTTGCTTGGGGTGAAATGATTAAAAAAATACGGGGAAAGAACGTTATGACAATGAGAAAGTCACTTAGTTTATACTACGTAGGTCATGTGAATGATCCGACTGTTGACATAATAGCGAGACATTGTATTGAGGAAGATTTTCCAACAGGCAGATATTTCTAGTGTCGAAAAATCAATTTTCGAAATTATGGACAGGATATACGAAACTATTGCAGCCACCAAGCGTGTCTATAAACTCACGTATGTATACACAAAAATACGTGGTTTGGCTGGCTTCTTTTCGTCAGAGGAGAGAAGGAAAACTGTGCGAGAATTAGTGATGTGATAATATAAACAGTTTAACTTATGACAGCCTGCTATTCATCACAAATAACAAGATTATAGAAAACATCACTGTGTGACTCGACAAAAGCAAGAATAATAATCCGATTCTACACAAGACTCCATATGTAGTCGTTTTTTCTATCGCTCTCTTTCATTCCATAACACATTAATAATTTAATTTAGGTTATGAACACTTTCATTCTTCGGTTTCATTTTAATTTTTACTTTCACTTTCACTTTCAGTTTTGTTTATACTTTATTGTTGAAGGATATTGCTTCCAGTAGTTTTGCATTTTGATTTTTCTTTTATCATTCGCTATTTCTGTTTCTCTTTCTTTCTAATACTCTTTCTTTGTTCTTCCTTCTATCATTCTTGCATTTTTTCTTTTGTCCATATTTTTAATAAAAAAAATTTTTTTAAAGAAATTCATCTTTCTCTAGTTTACATTTTTCTCTTCTTAAATTTCACTCGCCTTACTTTCTTTTTACAAACTTTCATTTTCTTTTTCTCGTTTGCAAATTCTTTTTTTTTTCTCAATGTTTATTCGTTTTTTTTTTCTTTAATTCTTTCTTTTTTGGCTCTCTTCTTCATTCTTTCATTTGTAATTCTCTTTTTTCATTATTTATTTCTTGGTTTTTCTTTTTTCTTTATTTGTTTGCTTTTTCTTGTTCCTTTCATCCTTCTTTCCATTTTTTTCTTTCTAAAATTCTTTTTCATTCTGTATTTCTTTGCCCCTCGTGATTTTATTCGTTTCTTCTTTCATTTTTTCATTTTATTCGTTTTTTCTTTCATTTGTTTATTTTCGTTTTCTTTCAAATTTCATTCATATCTTTCTTTCTTTTTTCAGACTTCTCGCTTTCTTTCCTTTACTTATTCTCTCGCCCTCATAATGGCTTTATGAAAGAAGAAAGCCGATAATGGCATTCTCTAATAATAAAATGAAGTAGGATTTTTGAGATGAAAGTTGTCTGGGAGTGGTGTCGTACGTCTAAGGTAGGTAAAACATCTTCGATTGAAATTCTACAAAGAAGATCAAAGGATTGTTTCCAAAAACAGAAGACAAGTCTAAAAGTTACAATGAAAATATATATATATAAAAAAAAACTATAAGTACCGTCTTGTATACAACATTTGCCAGATATATTTTATTTAAGCACCGACACAAATATAAGTCTCTCGACAATGTTTATGTGTGTTTGTGTGTGCGCATATGTTTATTCAGTTCTAAACTTCCAGTTGTTCGTTTACGTGGACTAAAAAAGCAATCCATAGTGTTGATTGTCCCAAGCGCTTTCGGCTAATTCATTCACCTCTATTCAAGCTCTATTATGGCTTCGTCGCCCCAACCTTCAACCTCGGGCTCCGTACCGACGGTGACTCCTTTAACGCCGGCTTCGAGTAAAACGCCCCCAAAAAGACCCTGCATTTTATAAAGAAATGGCCGAAAAATACAAAAACTTTATCAAGGAAAATGTGCTGGTAATTATACCAGAAGTAGTAAATGTCATTTCAGCCAAAACGATCTCCCCGCTGACTTTGGATGTAAAAACCCGAAAGTTCATAGCGGTCGGCAGGGAGAGTATGGAAGAGGCGCTAAAAAGCCTAAACATAGTTCCAAACGTGTTGGCGAGAAGGTCCCGGGCCATGTGGGACGTCCTGTTAAACACGGAAGAGGAAGCAAAAAATTTAACCGGCAAAACATTGACAGCGAAAAACATAAGACTGCAGACGGTGTACATGGGTACTAAACGAACCCGGATTGTCATTCATGGAGATCCAGTGGAAATTACTTGCGATCACGTGGGAGGCTTCTTTGCCTAATATGGAAATGTTGATGAGGCCGTGTGACGAGTAAGGCGAGCGTGTCCACTGAAGATGTGTATATCTACATAGTGGTAGACCGGTCGAATTTTTGGAAGCTCCCCGGCATATTACTTTGTCGGGGAAGAAAATTGTTTGTGGACGGAGAGGGCCGGAGAGGGCCGGAGGCCACATTGTTGGTCTTGCGGCGAAGCTGGGCACATTTCTAAAACATGCCCAGGAAGGAAGTCGGACAAAAGAGAAATGCCACCGGCAACACCGCCGGTGCAAAAAAAAAAAAAAAAACTTCAGTAGAAGCAGAAAAAAAAAGCTGGCCAGGAAGCAAATTCAGGCGGATGGAATAAGGTGGTAAAGAAGGGGAAAAGGATAACTTCCCCTCCTCCTCAGCAAGAAAACCAATCCACAAAAATGTCTTCCCCGGCCAAAAAGAAGGCCCGAAAAGAACCAGAACAGGGGGTTTCTCTACCTACTCAAAAAGAAAACAGGGCAACAAAAACTCCGTCTCCAGAAAAAAGAGGGGAGATGCCTCCCCCGCGATCTTCATCTCTCAAAATAGGACTAGAAGAGGAGGAGGATTTGAAAAAGGGGAAGGTGGAGCCACATGATCGTGTGCAGAACGGGTTATGGTCATTGCCAAGACCCAATCTGCTTGTACATCACCTACAAGAACAATTAATGTGGGGAGGGGAAGTCAATCTGCCTCCCCAGTGAGATCTTCCCCCACGCACTCCCCCATAACAGAAAAACCCTCTTCCCAACTTCTCCTCTTCTCCTCTGAAGATATTCAGCCCACCCCCTAAATCGGAAAAGGGAAAAAAGAAAAAAGAAAACCCTTATAAGAACATTGGCATTTGTAAAATAGATGGATCGGCCTAAGAAAAGGATCTTCCATCTCAGAAGAGGACCCTCTTAAGACCGTTATTAATGTTCGAAAAAATTGTGCTCATTGATCGTGCATTTGCCTGCGACACTGTATGGCCCCCGTTTTCTGGGACGAAGCGTATGGTGTTTCTGTCGCTGCTAGACACGGCCCGAATGGTGATTTGGACGACGCGAATGGAGGAAATCTTGCGAGGTCAGTGTCTTTCACATCAGGATCTGATGCTCAAAATAAGGATTAGAACTGATTGGAAACGTTTGACTTCGACAGCCTTCAGTAAAAGGTGGGTAAATGTGGCGAGCCTGGTTCGCGTGAACGGGACTAGTCTTGATTTTCTCTTTTAGATCTGCTGGTTACATCGAGGTGGATTTCTTTGGAATCCTCCCCTGGTTAAGGTAGCTCTCTTTTGTGTACCTAGTTAAAGTGAATGAATGTGTTCCTAGCCTGTACCCGGCTTTCTCTTTTGTTATGATCCAAGTCGAGATTCCCAACCTCCACAGTTTGTTTTGGCTTTCTTTTATCTCGGCTGGTTCAGCTTTTCATTGTCCCTATCCATTAATTTAGCGAGTGTGCTTCTTGATTTCGCCGTTTGGCGGAATACAGCGGCCACTCTTTTTCTGAGATGGACGGCTCATTGTTTATTATGTTTAGTTCAAAATTAGTTGTATTTTTAGTTTGTTTTTGGGTTCATCCCCCTCCCATCATTTCATCTTTCATTAAATGTTTTAAATTATATATTATATTGTACACAAATACAGTTTTATTGCCATGGGTTTTCCCCCTTTTTTTAGGTGTCCCTTGCAAATATGTGGTATTGTGGTGTGTGAAGGATTGGGAGGTGATGGATGGGTTCTTGTGGTGATTAAGCAAATTGTAATGAGTGATTGGGTCTTGATAGTGTTTAGCTTGGTATAGGATAGTTAAGAGAGAACCAACCTCTACCCCTCCCCTTTTTCGGCCTTGTGCCACAATGTTTGTAATTTTTACAAAAATAAATATTGTTTGTAACAGGAGTGAAGTACTTGTACCGCCGCTCGTTGGTCAGTAAGAATATAGACTCATTACCCGGGCATACTTCTTCACTACAAGATTGTATATATTGATTCCTACTAACAGTATTCCTAGTATTCCTGAATTGACTAACCCGTGTTCCAGTTTGTATATTTTTGTTAAATATAACATACATTTTTTATCTTCATATCCGCCTTTGTTATTTATTATTTTGTGTAGTTTCTTAACAAGAATCCACAACAAGAAGGAAGCAGAAACAAAACCTAAAGAGGAAGCGAGGGATAAACCTCTACTCCTGGATCGGGGAGGAGTGTGTATCAGATGATAAGCAAAACCATCTACTCTTATTGAGGAAAGAAGTAAATAGTCGGTAAAATTTCAGAACTGTGGCGAAGACATTAGATATATAAAGTTGAAGTAGATTTGAGAAGGAAGCGAAAACTCAGTCCTAAACCAGGCACAAAGAACAAAGCCCTACACCTGTTCAAAAGACCAGGGATGAGTGTGAACCGGACGATAAGCGAACCTATCTAATCCTACACGAAACTTTGTCTTAAATCTAACGTTGCGTGATATATACCAATGCGTCTTATACTAAAAAAAAAGTGAGAGAAAAATGGAGACGAATCACTTCGATGCGCGGTTAACGGTTAATAATCATTGTCATCATGTTCACCATCGATGGTTAATGAGGCTATGTTGTCTGACTCTTGGTACTGAGTAGTGAGTTCGACCCTCACTGGATGCCCAATACAAAATTCGACATTTTACCGTGGTGTGCAGTAACATGAATCTGTTTTTGGAGCGTATGATGAAATTTGTTTAGCCTTAATAAATATTGTATCATCAGTGATTGCATCTGATTCTTTTCACGACCAGACGCTACTGTTTCGTCTGTCGATTAGTTGTCCTACAGCCGTTTTCTATGATGGACGTTACTCTAAGGAAGCGTACAAAAATTGTAACGCTGTATGAACTAACTGGCAAGTCTTTCAGAGAGATCGCGGATATTGTTGGTGTCAGCCTTTCAACTGTCTGTCGTGTTATAATAGCGAAGAAAAAACTGGATCCATCAGTCGAAAGGAAAATGCGGTTGGAAGAGAAAAACAACACCGAGAAACGATGGTTAATGAGGCTATATTGTCTGACTCTTGGTACTGAGTAGTGAGTTCGACCCTCACTGGATGCCCAATACAAAATTCGACATTAAGTAGCCAAATAAAGAGAAAGAGAGAGAGAGGGGGTGGGGTGAAACAAAAAGTGATAGAGAAAAAGATTGAGTTTGAGTTTTGTTTAACGGCATATCAACACCTCTGTGGGTTATTTAATGCCAGAAAAGATAGGTTTTAAGGTATTTTTTAAATGTTCAGTTATAGTGAGAAGGTTGAAATAGTCAGATTTTAACGAAAAACGTTTTTTATTTTATTTTAGACAACTGAAAATGTCTCCTAGTTTTGTATTAAAAAATGTACTGCTAGTAATAATTTTTCCTTAAAAATTTATTATGGTCAATTTTTTTTACTTCAAAAATGTGTTACGGTTATATTTTTTTTTCCTTCAAGAATGTATATTTTTCTATAAAAGTCTATTTTTATGTATATACTTCTATAAAATATCTATTTTTATACATTCATAGTGTTTTGACCCCAGTTAGCTGGGACCCTAACATGTGCTAACACTTCGGGTCAGAATGGACCTGGGAACAACAGCAATTGAGAGGTGGTTCCACGCCCCTCACAACCTTCCTTGCTGCCGGATGCAGTTTACCGTCATACTCAGGACCAAAAGAGATAGAGAGAGAAAAGAGGGATAGAGACAAAGAGTGTGAGTGAGTGAGAGAGAGAGAGAGAGAGAGAGAGAAATTAGAGAGACGTTAATCCTAGTATTCCATTTTAATAAAAAAAACATATTAAATTAACGAAATCAGCTTTCATAAGGCGTTGCTGGAGTGGAGATGGGGTTCGAACTAATTGAAGGTAACAAAGGAACTTTGCTAATAAAAACCCGCCATTTGAATTTTCAAGCTAAATCGATGTATAGCGGTTCGAGTAATTAACAAAGAATAGTGGGTGCAATAATTGTGACGGCGATGAAATTTACCGAATGAAGCCAATTTATTCGAAAAGTTAGTAATTAGCAAAAAAGAAAAAGTTACTAATTAGTAAAATTATTCATTAGTATAATCATGAAATCACACTAAAAAAATAATCAATTTGTTTCAGCCACACGGGATATCAATTACAATATGTTAATTAACAACAGAATTCCTTTCGAAATTTATTGATTAAAGCATAAATATTAATAATGCGTTGTATTAATTAAAAACTTTCTTTTACCCGATTGTTGTAGATATCAAAAACCGCGTAGATATCGAGAATTTTAGGAAATTAATTTTAGAGCTTTTGTGTCTGGTTAAGGAATTTTTTTCTCTTGTCTATTCAATTCAAGAAAATGTTTACTTTATTTATTTATTCATTAAACAACTGAAAACCAATGCCGTAAATCGGACTGAATACAACGAAAAAATGTTTTAACTAAATTTTCTTTATTTTTTGTCATTAATTATTCTTTCTTTCTTTCTTTCTTTCTTTCTTTCTTTTGCTTATTCCCCCTCGTTTCTTTCTTTCTTTCTTTCTTTTGCTTATTCCCCCTCGTTTCTTTCTTTCTTTGTTTCTTTCTTTCTTATGCTTATTCCTCCTTTCTTTCTTTCTTTCTTTCTTTCTTTCTTTCTTTCTTTCTTTTTTATTCCCCTTTTCTTTCTTTCTTTCTTTCTTTCTTTCTTTCTTATGCTTATTCCACTTCTTTCTTTCTTTCTTTTTCTTTCTCATGCTTATTCCGTTTCTTTTTTCTTTCTTATGCTTTTTCCTCCTTCTTTCTTTCTTTTTTTTCTTTCTTTCTTTGTTAATTCATTATCTATCATTTATTCTATTTTCTCAGTTTCTTTCGAACTTTCCTTCTTTCGTTTCTTTTAAATCGCATATTTCATTCTTTCTTTTGTTTGATTAATTTTTCTTTGTTCAATTAATCAAATGTTTATTATTCTTTCGCCCTTTTCATTCATTCATTCATTCATTCATTCGTTCTTTTCTTTCTTTTGCTTCTTATGCCAAATTATTCTTCTTTCTATCACGTTCTTTCTTTCTTTCTTTCTTTCTTTCTTTTGCTCCAGTTTTCTTTATACACTTCTTCAAGTGTATTTGTTCTTTCTTTCTTTTTTTCTTTCTTTCTTTCTTGGATGGTTCTTGCTTTTTCCCTCCTTTTTTCTTTCTTTCTTTTTTTCTTTTTTTTTTTTTTTCTCTGCTGTTGTATGTTTGAATAAATATTTGCTTAAAGATCTTTCTCTTTTTCTTTCTTCTCTCACATTCAAGGATAGTTTTTATTTTATTCTTTTTCTCTTTCTTGAATGTGTGGCGTATCTTTTTTTCTTTTTTTCTTTCTTTTTTCCTTCTTTTTCTATATTCACGTTTTCTTACCTTCACGAAATGGTCGATGTGCCTGTTCAATTCAGAAATCCTTTGGTGTTTTTTTGTCCTCCATTTCAATTTCCGTTTAATACAGATAGATCTAATTGGAGTAAATAGATCTATCTATCGCCCGGTTCACACTCCACCCACGTCTATTGAACAGGTTAAGAGGTACATCCCTTGTTCCCTGTTTAGGATGTGGTTTCCGGCTTTCTCTTTTCCAATCTTCTCACTTTTTTTTTCAATTGGAGTAGATAGATCTATCTATCGCCCGGTTCACACTCCACCCACGTCTATTGAACAGGTTAAGAGGCTCATCCCTTGTTCCCTGTTTAGGATGTGGTTCCCGGCTTTCTCTTTTCCAATCTTCTCACTTTTTTTTTCTATTGTAGTAGATATATCTATCTATCGCCCGGTTCACACTCCACCCACGTTTATTGAACAGGTTAAGAGGCTCATCCCTTGTTCCTGTTTAGAATGTGGTTTCCGGCTTTCTCTTTTCCAATCTTTTCACTAAGAATGAGTGATATGATTAAAAGAAAAACCGCGTACCTACTGGAATTCCAAGCGGTTTTCACAGTTATAAATATCTGACCCTTCCGACTCTGTCGTATCTGTTTTGTTTATTATTTCGGTTCGACAAGGAGAACGTTTTGATTCACTCTGCCAGATCTTTGCTCTGGTTATTTACCCAATCCCTCCCCTAAAAAAGGTGATATGTGACGCAAGGTCTTTTTTTTTATGTGTGGCATTCTGAGCGCTCATAAGCGAGATCGTGTATTGTCTATTTACCCTTGGGCATTGCGTCGTGTGTGTTTCTCTCCACCCGAAGGTAGAGAGTCTGAAAAAAGTTGAGTTTCACTGAGGCTGAATGTGGCGCAAGTTCGATTTTAAACGTAAGAATTCCGAGCCCTTAAACTAGGGCAAAAATTTCTTGCAGATCTTGCATATGGCAGAGGCTGGGTGTTGTCTTTCTTTTATAGGATAAAAATCCTATATCATCCATCAACTAACTAAACACACGCAAACTAAAATTGCTCAAACGCAAAATCGGACCCAAACGACTAAAAGCATTTTGAAAAACCCAACTATAACAAAGTAAAATTGCAAATTCAAAGTGAATTCAAATGACCAAAAACTTTTTGGAAAAACCCAGACCAAAAAAATTAACAAATCAGTGTGAAAAGCAAAATTCTGGATCCAGATTGGATTAAAAATGAAAAATTCATATATGACATTTTTTTCACACCTAGAAGATCTGCTGGAGCCGGTAACATGAGAAGCTTCACTATTTAAACCACCTTGGCTGACTGGTCAAAGACAGTCGAGCATGGGAGCGGTTAGCTGACGGACCTTGTGGCAATGTAAGAAAAGAAACCTCAAGAAACCGACCCGGATGTAAGGGCGCATCACAGATTCATTCGACCTTTTCTTCCAATTTTCCTTTTCTTCTTTTTCACTACACACCGCCAAAGAGAACAACAACAACAGCAGGACACGCAAAGTACTATTTCTTTATTTCTTCTTTCTCCCTCTGTCGCCGACCTGCCACAAATAGGGAGGAACATAAGACTTTACATTCGGCTACTATCAAACCATGAACTCTAAACTCTTGTGGACACATAAAAAAAACACACATTTCACTCTGCAAATCAATTACATACATTTTCTTATCGAACATTCTGCTCCTTACACAAATATGCAATAGCATTAACATCGAATAAAATTCCACTTATTTTTTTCAACAACCTGATGATATCTTTAAATGCGAGGATTGTCGGCTACGTTTGGAAGTGGCTTTGTACCAGACATGGCCGACACAACCTACACTTTCTCCAAACGAGACTCTACCCTTCGGCTGATCCATAATGACTCATAATACGCTTTTTTTTTTTTTTTTTTGCAGAGTTGTCATCTTTTTTCTTTTTTCTTTTTTTGTGTTTGTTTATCTTTACTTTGACGTTTTAATTCTGATGACTTTTTTTTCTGGGCTGCAATGACCAGGGATTCGATTTCTTTCTTCCATCGTCTTTTGGATAGCCATGTCCATGACTGTTCGCCCGTGATGTTTTCTCCTTTTAAATACTCCGTACAGATTTTTAGAGGTGCTTGCATATTTTCTCCATACAACCGGGTGATATAAATGAAGACTGGGTAACAGCAAATGTTTTTAAATATGCAGTAACTTTTTCAGTATCCAGCAGAAACGTGTTCCGGAGAAGTCTTCTTCTGATTAGAAATTCAAATAATCTTGATTTTTAGTGTTTTTGTTCCGGTTCTAACTGCACGTAATATTATGGGCAGCACTCAACGTTCATATTCCAGTTTTTTTTCAGTTTCCGGGAAAAGTCGTGCTATTTTTTCTGCATAGTTACGATTTAAGAGATCGTAATGTTTGTTAGTTTACATAAAAAAAACAGATTTAATAATATAATTTAACAGATCGTATTTCTTTTTTTTTTTACTTCACATAAAAATCTTCGGGCGGAGAGGAACACAGGCGATGTTATGTTGAGCAGCAGAGTCTATGCGGAAATATAGGTAAGACCCGATCCCGCTTATGCCGGGACTACAGGGAGAGATTTTGCTCGGACGTAAGCACTCGAAATGCCCCAAGTAAAAATCGGGTCTTGTGTCGCATCCTGAATTTTATGGGGAGGGCTCGGGTAAATATCTAGAGTTCCGAAGGAGTTCAGACAGTGTTTTTAGAGTACCGTTGGAAGTCAGTCGAAACAATATTATAACTATTAGTAGCGAGTTATAACAATGGCGACGAGCCATTGGAATTTTATATGGACTAGGAAATTATTATCATTGTGATTATGTGCGACTCACATGATAACAATGACGACGAAAAATTAGAAGACGGTCGGTGTAATGCTTTTTTTTTTTATATGGAAGAATTATTAGCCCAAGTAGTAAAAATACAACAACAGCAACAACAACAGCAACAACAACAACAACGATGACAACAACAACAACAACAACAACAAAACAACGGCAACAACAACAACAACAACTGCAACTCCAGAAAGAGCAACAAAAGTTAACTGAAATAATTCTGAAGAAAACGGAAAAAATTCTCCCATTTCTTTCACTCCCCCACGCGGTGGTAAATGACATAACTGACATTATAAGCAATTCAAATCATGGAATTACCGTTTTTACTTATTTCAGAAGATTCGAACAAATTTACAAAAAAGATTGCAGCAATTGGGAAGACGAGAAAAAAAACAAGACTTTTGTTGAGAAAGTCAGCACCAGTATAACATGAAAAGTTCTGTAATTTTTTTACTAACGAGAAAACCAGTAGAAATTTGCTTTGAAGAAACAGTAAATAGTAAGATTAAATTTTAGCGAAAAAAGTTCGTTATTCAATACTTGTTGAAAGTGTATGAATCTGTCGAAAAAAAGAAGACGAAGATCTTACTGAAAATGATTCAAAATAAACAACCTGACTCCGGGAATGTTTAAATTATTCATTTTTATTCAAATGTTAATGGCGAAAAAAGACACAGAAGTACGTGATAGAATCATAAAGAAACTGCAACACAATAAAAATCAAACATTATAAGAAATATCGGAAGAATGTTAGAAAATCCTAAATTTGAGACGCGATACGGAGAAAATTCAAGAAAAAGAATGTGCATATATACTAACTAAAGAAAAATGTGGAAAACAAAACATTAATTCATGTTTCAGATGTGAAAGATTACACCTTGTAGACGAGTGTTCCTTTAAGAATTTAAGTGCTACAAGTTTGGAACAATAGAACATAAGAAGTCACATTGCAGAATTAAAGCAAGGAAAAGTTCTCAAAGAAAAAAATAGACACAGCGTTGAAACGGAAAAATAAGTACAGAAAACCAGAGTGTTTTTGTATGTGAAAATTAATAATGTCGATATGGTCAGGCGCCCCTGCCGTTCTCCTCAGTGTTCTTGAAAGGCTCCAAAGGAGAGTCGGTAATGTGATAGGTAATGATCTGGCGGCTCGACTGCAGCCACTTCCCCACCGTTGAAAAGTGGCCTCCCTTTGTCTGTTTCTATAAATACTTTCATGGCTTCTGCTCGGATGAACTTAAGTCACTGGTGCCTCCTCAACGGGTGTTTACTCGTGCAACCAGACTGGCAACTGGGTCCCACCCATTCACAGTCAGGTTAACCAAATGCAGACGACAATTCTACTCCTGCAGCTTCTCTCGCACTTACCACCTGTGGACCTCGCTCCCATATTCTTGCTTTCCTGACGGCTACAACCTCCAGAAATTTGAATGCAATGTCAATACTCATCTATTAACCACTGGACTCTAGCTCTCTCCCCACCCCCGTATATCCTTCCCTTTCTCTCCACCTATGTATCTGTCATCGCACCTGCATTCTCAGCTTTCTATTGCTCCTTTCTAACTAGTTTGTATTCCTCACTCTTTTCTAATTAATCTTTTTACAGTTAAGTAGCCCCCCGCACATCAGTGGCATTTCTGTCTTGCTCGGGGTGAAATGATTAAAAATAAATCAATAAATAAATAAAATAAAATGCAACTAAGAACTTGTAGTGATATCGCAGTAATAAAGGAAAGCAAGAGGAAAGCAAACGGAAAAGTTATTTAAAAAAAGAACCTTGAAAATCTCACGTGGCGTGTCGGGTAAAAAATTATTTGTTATCTGTGAAATGACTTGCAATGATTTATTTCGCAACAAGTGTGTAAAAGCTAAGGTTAAGGCTAAGGCTTGTGTGTTAAAAATAGACTCCAAACTTATTCGGTATTGACTTGATAGAATTATTTGAGTTATGGGATTTACTTATAAAGATTTAGTGGGAAAAGATACAAATGACTAGTTTAAAAAAAAAAATCAGTGTGAATATATAAAGGAAACATTTAGAAAAAGGTTTTTTTTCCAAACGTTCTGTTGGAAGAACTGTGTTGAGGTTCCGAAATCAAAGCAAATTTTCATGGGAAAAAAAGGTCGACGACAGAATTTAAACCAAACCATAGCGTACCGTTCGCTGCATTAGGTTAGGTCAACGAAAAATTAGCCAGCCTTCAAAAATGAGTGTAGTCGAAAAAATTATCAATTCCAAATAGGTAGCACTAGCAGTGTAGATATTTATTTGTATAAAATTTATACAAAATGTGGAACATGGGCGAAAAAAAAAATGGGGTAGGTAGAGGGTGGTCTTCCGTAACTATCCTTTACCTAGCTAAACACTTTCACGACCCTATCACTCATTAACAATTTGCGTATTCACCACAAGAACCCATCCATCACCTCCCAATTCTTCATGCACCACAATCTAAACTTATTTATAAATGGAACTTTGTCTGTGTTTGTATGTATGTGTGTGTGTGTGTCTGTGTGTCTGTGTGCGTGTGTGCCCGTTACCTATAGACTCCGAAACGGCTGAACCGATTTTCTTGAAAATTTACACAGTTGCACAGTTTATATTACATTATTATATTAAATATAAGTAGTGGGTGATCATTTTATTACTTCATAACAATAGAAAACCGATCCCCCACTTTATGCCCACTAGAAATCTTAATCATGTTTCTAACTATTCAGTCAGTCAGTTAAGTGCCATACGTGATACACGCTTGGGCGATCATTTCTCGAAAAAGACATAACTGACTGGGCAGAAGATTATCCCGCAGTAGGTTGCCATTGCTTTCTGCAGTAGACTGGTTGCTCGCCAAGGCTATAGAACCCAATCTATCCTGTTATTCAACCCATAACTGGAGGGAAGAGTACGGATTAATACCTTTCCTAAGGCTATTTGTGCGTAAGTGAATGCAAGGAATTCAACTGGAATTCGAACTCGACTCCCCGATTTGTCGTTCCCAGTCGATATCCACTGTCCCACAACGCACATATTGATTAAAAGTGCTTTTAAGGAACAACATATCGAGCATGTAAAAATAATTTTTGAAAAATCAAGAATAAGGGATCAAACTCAATGGAGAAAAGGGCCAATTGCTTTTCCCTAAAAAACAATTTTAAAATATACCTTCTCCAACAAAGGTTATTAGGCTACAAGCATTTCTCGGACTAACAAATTATTATCAAATCTACATCGCTATTATTTGAAAGTTCCACTAAACAATTTGCTTGCAAAAGGCGTAAAGTTAAACTGAACTGATCAGTGCTAAAAGGCGTTTAAAGAAACCAAGAAAATACCTCCGCCTGACTTATCATTAGTGCAGTGCGATCCGAAAGGAAAAATTGTATTGGCTTCAAATGCTAGTGACTATGGTATAGGAGCGGTAATTCTGCATAAAGATGGTGTCGGTAACACTAAAACTGCCGCAAATGCTTCGCGTTCGCTACTACCGGCAGAAGAAAAAAAAGCCAGATCGAAAAAGAGGAGTTTTGGTTTTGCTGAGTACTAATGTCTGCAGAAAGAGTAGTAATACCTATCATATTACAAAAGCAAATATTAAATTAATTTAATAGTGAACATCTGGGAATTTCAAGAATGAAATCTTTTATGAGAAGGTATGTATGCTGGACCAAAATGGATAAAGACATTGAAAATGTAGTAAAAGCATAGGTTGTGCTTTGGCAGTAAAATCACCTATCACGTAATTGTTATCTTGGCAGGCGCCCCTGATGTTCATCTCAGTGTTCTCGACAGGGTCCAGAGGAGAATCTGTAATGTGATTAGTCACAACCTGGCAGCACGACACCGGCCAGTTTCTCATCGTCCGGATGTGGTTCCTCTTTGTCTCTTCTATAAATATTTTCATGGCTTCTGCTCTGACGAACTTGGGTCACTGGTGTTCCCTCCTCAAGAATTTACTCGTGCAACCAAACTGGCATCATGGTCCCACCCTTTTACAGTTTGATCAACCAAATACAGGCGACAATTCTACTCCATCAGCTTCTTTTCTCGCGCTTCCCGCCTGTGGAACTCGCTTCCATATACTTGCTTTCCTGATGGCTACAACCTCCAGGAATTTAAATGAAAGTCAATTCACCTCTCTTATTCACTTAACTCCAGCTCTTTCTACATCACCCCGTGTATCTTGTTCTTTTCCTTTCTCTCTACCTTCGCAACTGTCTTCATTCCTGTGTCCCCATCCTTCTCTTGCCCTTTCTCTTTCACCCCCTGTAGCTGGTTCACCTTTCTCTTCACTCTTTCTACATCACCTTGTATATCTTGTTCTTTTCCTTTCTCTCTACCTTTGCAACTGTTTTCACTCCTGTGTTCTCATCCTTCTCTTGCCCTTTCTCTTTCACCTCCTGTAGCTGGTTCACCTTTCTCTTCACTCTTTCTACATCACCTTGTATATCTTGTTCTTTTCCTTTCTCTCTACCTTTGCAACTGTTTTCACTCCTGTGTTCTCATCCTTCTCTTGCCCTTTCTCTTTCACCCCCTGTAGCTGGTTCACATTTCTCTTCACTCTTTCTACATCACCTTGTATATCTTGTTCTTTTCCTTTCTCTCTACCTTCGCAACTGTCTTCACTCCTGTGTTCCTATTCTTCTCTTGCCCTTTCTCTTTCACCCCCTGTAGCTGGTTCACCTTTCTCTTCACTCTTTCTACATCACCTTGTATATCTTGTTCTTTTCCTTTCTCTCTACCTTTGCAACTGTTTTCACTCCTGTGTTCCCATCCTTCTCTTGCCCTTTCTCTTTCACCCCCTGTAGCTGGTTCACCTTTCTCTTCACTCACTCCTTGCTTAATATTTCAACTCTCTTATGTAACCCCTGCACGTAAATGGCGTTAAAGCCCTGCTTGAGGTGAAATGATTAAAAAAAAATTAAAACTTGACCCAAGACAGATATTTCGTGGTCAAGTTTGCACAGAGATTTTGCAGGTCCAATAAACGGGTTGAATTATCCAGTGATAATCGGTCTTCGACAAGTTGTTTCCAGGTCAAAAAAAAAAAAAAAGAAAAAAGAAAAAAAACGGTGAATGGATAAATACAAAAGAAAATATACATTTTTTTTTTCAAAATGGGTGAAGTAGTTTTTTCGGGATATGTAAAAACAGAAAAGAAACACGTAATAAGGTTACGAATTGGAAAAATGATTTATATAGTGAAAGAAAAAAACGGGAAAACAAAAGTCTTGGAATTAGTTAAAGAAAACATTTACTGACTATAAAAAAGGAAGAACCTATGCAAGTTCTGTATGACATCTTTGATCTACAAACACCTAAAATATTTGCATGAGTACCAGAAAAAAAAAGAAACCTGCGCAAAAACTAGTGGTTGATCCAAAACGAAAGAAATACAATGTTCAGTATTGCCAGAAAGTGGAGAGGTTAGTACTAAGAAATAAAATAAAATAATTTGATAAAATAAAAAATCTCAAAAGCGGGAATGCTAAGTAATTAAGATATCCCTGGTTACAAAAATATACTAGACAAGACGCCTTCAATAAAGAATTCAAACAGAGTTCAGGGCCAGACTTCCATACGAATTCGCAGCTCTGACAAGTTTTCTGTCTTCGACGTTCAGTCTACGGACTGAGTGTCGGCTGAGAAGAAAAGACAGGCTTTTTTCTTTTTTTTTTTTTTTTTAATCATTTCGCCCCAAGCAAGGCGGTACCGCCACTGATGTGCAGGGGGCTACATAAGACAGTTAAAGTTTTAGGCTGGAGGAGATTGAAGAGAAAGAGGGACTACCTACAGGGGGGGGGGGGAAGAGAAAGAGCAAGAGAAGCATGTGAACACAGGTGTGAAGACAGTTGCGAAGGTATGTAGAAAGAACTAGAGTCATGTGAATAAGAGATGGGTATTGACATTGCATTTAAATTCCTGGAGGTTGTAGCCGTCAGGAAAAAAAGTATATGGAAGGGAGTTCCACAGGTGAGAACTGCGAGAAAAGAAGCTGATGGAGTAGAATTGTCGGCTGCATTTGGTTGATCTAACTGTGAAAGGGTGAGACCCAGTTGCCAGTCTGGTTGCAGGAGTAAACTCCTGTGGTAGGGGCATCATTGACTTAAGTTCGTCGGAGCAGAAGCCATGAAAATATTTATAGAACAGAGAGAGGGAAGTCAAATCTTGTCGGTGAAAAAGTGACTGGAGTCGAGCTGCCAAGTCAGGACCTATCCCATTATGGATTCTTCTTTGGAGCCTGTCGAAAACACTGAGATGAACTGCGGCGTGAAAGAACTACAATTTTGTGGAACAGTGACCCAGAATGAGAAATCGGAGAGCTAAGTTCGAATACCAGTCGAGTTCGTTATATTACTTTACGTACTTGGAAAAGGTATGAAATCCACCACCCCACCTATGGGTTAAGTATCTAGAAAAAGGTCATAGTTAGAAAAAGGGTATCTTGAAAATAGTCATAGTTATTCTCAAAAAAATGTTTATGCAATATTCACTCAATCACAAAAAAAAGGATTATTTTACAGTCCTAAATTTGTTTAAAAGATAAAAAAAAATATCAATCAATTGTAGAACATTGTAGAAATCAAAAAACTTCCTTTCTAAGATGGCTGCTTTCTTTTTGTCCCCTTGAATTAATCTTAATCTACCTCATTCATAGGAGAGTATCTAATTCAGCAGGTGGGTTAGTCCACTAGACTATCATGGACCTGCCTAACACATTTGCATGAGTGGATTCTATTCACTTATATATATATATATATATATATATATATATATATATATATATATATATATTCTAACCATATGCTGTTAAATATAAGAGACAATGAATGTCTATTATGTTTAATCATGAGCCGTTCTAAACGTCGTGTTTTGGCTTTAATTTCAGTTGAAAATAAAGACAAAAATTCTCCAACATTTGGATAATTATTTATTGATTTGCTTCTAAGCTTTCGGCTCACATGAGCCATCTTCAGAGAGGTATTTGACGCTTAATGAGGTTTCATTGAAATTTCTTGGTGTTAGGATCATTTAATGCTGCGGCATCATCTAACTTAAATTTAGTGTATCGAGGCAGCAAATAATTTTGTAAACATATGCTGTTAAATATGAGATAATGCATGTCTATTATGTTTAATCATGAGCCGTTCTAAACGTCGTATTTTGGCTTTAATTTCATTTAATTAATATATATATATATATATATATATATATATATATCCATTAGATTCCTCAATAAGTTTTCCTTTCATTTGGAATGACTACACCAATCTACTTGTGTGTCAAATCACTTGCTATTAACCAATATCCAACAAACATAACCGACTCCCGTATGAGTACTTCCTTGAATACTAAAATCTCTTCAGCTCAAAAATCCATCTTTATCTGAACTCTTTATTCTATTGACCATCACTTCCTACGACCTTCTCTTTCATTCATAACTAACTAGATGCAACCAACTCTTCTATTCGAAAAGTTTCTTTTTTTTTGCATTTCTCTCCTGTTGAAATCCTTTCCGAGATCTTGCTTCCCTGCCAACTACAGACTTAAAAAAAATTAAATGCGACGCCATTCCATGTTCTGTTTTGCTGAAACGTGTTCTTTTATTGTCCTTTACCCTCAATAAAGGATGTGGTGCAGCGGATATCGGCTCGGAACGAAAAATTCCAGCCAAATTCGTTGCATTCACTTACACACAAATACTCTTGGGAAAGGTGTCGTCTCTTCTCCCTTCCTCTTTGGGTTATATAGCAGGACAGATTAGGTTGGATGGCAACCAGTCTACTGCAGAAAGTAATGGTAACCAACTACGGACATTCAGTAATGTCTCAAGATATGATCGCCCAAGCGTGTATCACGTAATGGCAATTTACTGATTGAAACTCGCTTCTCACTCTCTTTCATACCCTGTAACCTCGAGTACTGAACTGTTACCCGATATCTGTCCTCCTAAAGTGGGTAGCGAATGCTTGACAAACACCTCAAAGATGGAGGAGAGACTTGAAGCGAATAAAATGTGGTTCTCCAGAAGGATACTGGGAATACCCTGAACCTAAAATGTGCGCAATGATGAGGTTTTGGAGAGAATGGATACAAAATTCAGAAAGGGAATACTGAGGTTTCTCATACTCGTAATGAGGAAAAAGAGCTTGGAGAATCTGAGCCTCACAGGGCGAATAGAGAGAAAGACAGGGGAAAGTAACGCGTGATTGGCTTAAACAAATGACTGGCAGAGCAACGTTTGAAAGAAATAACAAGACAAAGTATATTAAGAGCTACAAGAGCAGGAAGACGGGGAGGGCCATGATCGTCCACGTTCTGAAGGTACATGACGCAGAAAACATGAAGAACTTCTTGTGTACTTGTGACATCATCACTTTGCTTAGACTGAAATGATAAAAAAACAATGATAAACTCCGCGTTCAATAAAACTCTACCTTGAATGCTCTCGAGTAATGTATTGAGTGAATTCTAGTATTTAAAAAAGATATATTATTATTGTTATTATTTTTCCATCTTCTTTGTCTAACTTATTTTTTATACAAATGCATGAATAACATTCCTAGTTACATTTTATCAAGAAAGAAAAAATAAATGATGGAAAGAAATATTTTCAATGTAATTTGCCGTGTTTTATACTCTATGAGAAAAAAAAAAGACGGTTGCACACTTGCTGTTATTTATTTATTTATTTATTTATTTATTATCCTTAACTGTAAGAGAAAAAAAGATTCATCTATTATTTCAATTCATTCATGATTTTTTTTTTCATTAATACTATTAGCATTACGCAAGTTTTTTTTTTAAAAGACGTCTTAAAAAAATTAACAAGGCACTTTACCAAATATCGAGAGAAAAAAATCCACAACTCTAGTTTTCATATACGCATATACATAATGGTCAGTTAGAAGCAAATCCATAATATATATACAATTTCGTCTTTAGAAACAAGCAGGAATATTCAAGGTGGTATACATCTTCCTAAGAATTTCCTTTTAAATACGTTTCATCAACGCTATTATGTAATGCATTTCAAATAACGGTTGTCGTGCTGACGTCCATTAAACAGCGCATGCGCGATATTTTTTTTTTTCTTAATGCTTTTAATGTACTGTTTCTCTATTTGAATTGCAACTCGAGATTTGTATGGAGGAGCATTGGGATTACATTTTAACGAAAAAGAAAAAAAAAATGATGAAAGATAAAACATCCGAAGCTTTCAAAATATCAAACGTCATTTGATTCGCTAAAAGATGTGCAGTTCGAAATGAATGTATGAAAAAGTCTGAGAACTTTTGGGGGATTTTTAATGCATGGAAAACTATTGAGACGCTGCATATGGTTTAGTCGGTAACCTCGTGAAAATCATAAGACAAGAAATAATTTGAAATTTTCTTTCTTTTATAAATGGGAGGAAAGCATATCTACGGTAGGCCGTTGGAATAATGATGCATATTCCATTTTGAAATTTCTAAAATTGAGTAGGTGTATTTTTCAACACGCCAATCCCCGTTGAGTTATTTCATATCGAAAATTTTATTACTATATTGAGTTTATACGTAATATCCAGGTAAGGTCCATAATAATGCATATTCCATTAATATTGAAAATGTTATTACTATCCTTGAGTTTATACGTATATCCAGGTAAGGTCCATAATAATGCATATTCCATTAATATTGAAAATGTTATGACTATCCTTGAGTTTATACGTATATCCAGGTATGGTCCATAATAATGCATATTCCATTAATATTAAAAATGTTATTACTATACTTGAGTTTATAGGTATATCCAGGTAAGTTCCATAATAATGCATATTCCATTAATATTGAAAATGTTATTACTATCCTTGAGTTTATACGTATATCCAGCTAAGGTCCATAATAATGCATATTCCATTAATATTGAAAATGTTATTACTATCCTTGAGTTTATAGGTATATCCAGGTAAGGTCCATAATAATGCATATTCCATTAATATTGAAAATGTTATTACTATCCTTGAGTTTATACGTATATCCAGCTAAGGTCCATAATAATGCATATTCCATTAATATTGAAAATGTTATTACTATCCTTGAGTTTATACGTATATCCAGCTAAGGTCCATAATAATGCATATTCCATTAATATTGAAAATGTTATTACTATCCTTGAGTTTATACGTATATCCAGCTACGGTCCTACGGTCAGGTCCATGTTTGAGACTAAACTTAAACATTGGTCGACCTTAAACTTAGGTCTATACATAAACACTAGTTTTATTTTTATTTTTATTTTCTATAGGTAACCATTGATGGGGTTTATATTTGAGTGAATACGTAAACACAATTAGGACATACAGTAGAGATAATAAATGAATATTGGTCAAGTTTATATTTGAGTCTGTAAGTAAACTTGGTGTAGAGTGGCTGACACTCCTGTAGCACTCTCAAATATGGAATGGACCATGGTTTGAAATGGTCTGTTTACGTAAGAATAGTAGAATTCGAGGCATAATATTCGAGTGTCATTCGAGTAATATTAGGACTGATTACTTTGGAGAATATTGTGATCTAAAGCCCTCTTCTCTGTGTTGCAAGTTCTTTATTGTCTGTTATTGTAACTATTGCACTGTTTTGTGTCTATCCGTTTAGCACCCGATACTGTGCTAAATAATACGACAGAACACTTTCTCTCAGCATCGTATCCACCTCGGTGATACGACAAAACTTCTGGGTCTATGGTTGAACAGTAAAAGAGGTTATATTTTAGTCTTTATTCAGTATTGGTATACACAGTTCCATACGTAAACATTAATCCTATTTATGCTCCAGTCTATTTAATATTAAAAATTTATTATTATACTTGAGCTTATACTTACACCCAGGTCAGTTCCATAATAATTCAGGCCAACTGAAAGCTTAGAACCAGAATAATAAAAAATATCCAAATGTTGGACAATTTGTATCTTTATTTTCGCCTGAAATTAAAGCCAAAATACGATGTTTAGAACGGCTCATGATTAAACATAATATACATTCATTATCTTTCTTTTCTTTAACAGTATATATATATATATATATATATATATATATATATATATATGTATATATATATATGTATATATATATTATATATATATATATATATATATATATATATATATATTCTAAACATATATTGTTAAATATAACAGACAAAGAATGTCTATTATGTTTAACCATGAGCCGTTCTAAACGTCGTATATTGGCTTTAATTTCAGGTGAAAATAAAGACAAAAATTCTCCAACATTTGGATAATTATTTATTATGCTGTTTCTTAGTTTTTCATTGTCTCTTATATTTAACAGTATATACTTAAAATATATATATATATATATATATGATAATAATGCATATGTGTACAGATTAATATCAAGATCTGAATGATATATGCCAGTATATATGGATATATATGTGTAATGTTTAAGATGTATGAAATGTGAACTATACCACCTCGTTTGTGAATTAAAAGTAGATGGATATGTGCACACAGGCGTACATTGTCTTTATACATAAGGGTATATAAAAAGTTGTTTATATATATATATATATATATATATTTTCTAGACATATGCTATTAAATATAAGAGACAATGAATGTCTATTATGTTTAATCATGAGCCGTTCTAAACGTCGTATTTTTGCTTTAATTTCAGTTGAAAATAAAAACAAATATTCTCCAACATTTGGATAATTATTTATTGATTTGCTTCTAAGCTTTCGGCTCACATGAGCCATCTTCAGAGAGGTATTTGACGTTTAATGAGATTTCATTGAAATTTCTTGGTGTTAGGATCATTGTCTGATATTACCTACATGTTTATGTTTTTCAGAGACAGATTTTGGTCAACAATACGGTGATCCTTACTCATACACACAGTAAGAGGAACCTGCAGATATTGGAGGCCATGTACATCAAATCAAAACAACCACCACTCAATAAAATCAACTTTAAAACAGGAAATAACATATTACATTGCATTTGACTACATGGTTTTGTTGTCATTTCGCGCTATCCCGCGGTGTGACGTCATAAAACCGCATCGCAAACTTAAGAACTGCGTTTATTATTTTTGGTAACTATTGCCGTTGCCAAGCGGAGTTTTATGTCAACACAAAATAAAATCGTCGGTGATGGTGGATTTTATAATATTTCAGTTTAAACTACCTCTCTGAAGATGGCTTATGTGAGCCGAAAGCTTAGAAGAAAACCAATAAATAATTATCCAAATGTTGGAGAATTTTTGTCTTTATTTTCAACTGAAATTAAAGCCAAATTACGACGTTTAGAACGGCTCATGATTAAACATAATAGACATTCATTGTCTCTTATATTTAATAGCATATGTCTAGAAAATTACTTGCTGCCTCGATATACTAAATATATATATATATATGTATGTGTGTGTGTGTGTGTGTGTGTGTGTATACATGTGTGTGTGTAGATCTGCTCCTAATAAATTTGCGAGTGTGTGAACACAATAATTGTATGTGTATATAATTAGATGAATGTATATATGAAGAATACATTTATATGTGCGCACACACGCATATGAGTGTGCAGGAACATCTATGAGTAGATATACGTATGGATATGAAGGTTGTATGTAAGTATGAAAATATATGCGTGATTTGGGAGTATGTGTGAGAATTGTTAGCATATTTACATATATATAACACTATTTATACGCGCGGAAATCCCGTCTTTATAATATATATGTGAGTATGCGAACACAAGATTCGTATGTGGACATGAATAAATGTAAGTCTATAGGTGCGTATAAGTATATACACAGTCACATTTGTATGTACATATGTGGATGTATGCGCATGTGTGTATGTGGATATAAGTTAGTTAAAAAAAAAGTGTGTTAATTTGTGGGGTTACACATACATACGCATCCATGGAATTAGAAGTAGGCGGTTAATGACTTGGTGGTCAACATCTTCGCAACTGGTCTGGATACCCCCAACTGGGCTGATGCCAATGCCTCTGTTATGACTTTTTCTTCCTTTTTATTTTTTTTCCTTTTGTTTTTGTTTTTCTCTTCAGTTAAAGGAGATGCTTATTCCGGCAAAAGTTCTTGTATCAAATGGAATGAATATTGTGTGGTCTGATGAAATGAGCTAATTTAGCTTATTGAAATAAATTATAATTTATAATCAATTTAAACGACGTGTTGAGTTTTCCTTTATAAATATCATATTGCTCTGGATAACATGCATTGAGCTCTTTGTAAAGATATAACACTTAATATTTTATATTAAGTTGATCTTGTTGGATTATCCTCGCCTTTTACGGACTGGACATCTATACCTATATATACATATATATATATATATATATATATATATACTCATTTCACTCCAAGCAGTTTGTACGGCGTTTAATAATAGATCATTCTATTTGTCTATATTTCTGAGATGAGGTAGTATTTACAGTATTTACATTTTTCGGACTATTGTCCTCATCTTTGTTGCCATTTGTACGACGTTTAATAATAGATCATTCTATTTGTCTATAGTTCTGAGATGAGGTAGTATTTACAGTATTTACATTATTCGGACTATTGTCCTCCACTTTGTTTCCATTTTTACGACGTTTAATAATAGATCATTCTATTTGTCTATATTTCTGAGATGAGGTAATATTTACAGTATTTACATTATTCGGACTATTGTCCTCCTCTTTGTTTCCATTTTTACGACGTTTAATAATAGATCATTCTATTTGTCTATATTTCTGAGATGAGGTAGTATTTACAGTATTTACATTATTCGGACTATTGTCCTCCTCTTTGTTTCCATTTTTACGACGTTTAATAATAGATCATTCTATTTGTCTATATTTCTGAGATGAGGTAGTATTTACAGTATTTACATTTTTCGGACTCTTGTCCTCATTTTTGTTGCCGTTTGTACGGCGTTTAGGAATAATAATGATATACCCCAGTGATTGTAATAAAGAATTTGGTTCGTGATTCCTAGCACCTGAAGAAAACCGGATCGTACAACGGCCGAAACGTCGTACGAAGGGCAACAAAGATGAGGACCATAGTCCAAATAACGTAAATACTATGGCAACTGACGCTGCAATTTTTGGGGAATATAGCTATCAGGGAAGCAAGTAAATGGAAGGGAGTTCTACGACCGAAAAGTGTGAGAAAAAACTATAGTAGAAGTGATGGTTACATCTATTTCAACGGTAAAATGATGGGACCTAGTTGCCAATCTAGTAGAACGCTTAAATTCAAGTGGTCGGGGCACCATAGAAAGAATCTCGTCAGAGTAGTTATTATGAAAATATTTGTAGAAAAGACAGAGGAAAACCACGTCACATCGATGAGAACGTAACTGAAGTCGAGATGCCAGATTATGATTGATTAGATTGCAGATCCTTTTTTGGATTTTGTTGAGAACCTAGAGATGAGTAGCAGGAGCACCCGACCATACATGGCAACAACATTCAATGAACGGATGAATAATAGCTTATATGTAACTTTATAAAGTGAGGATCTCATTGAAATATATTGAATTTCAAATGAAACCAAAAAAGTAAGAAAAGCAAGCTTTCGCAAAATGGTGAAAATATATATTAAAACAAAATATAAAAAATATATGAAGTAACCTGTGAGGACTGAATCCCACAAGACTATGTTTCGTAATATTAGAAGTGAGATCGATCCTCAGTGGGCGCTTGTTATGGTGCCCTATCTAAGGAATGGACTCTTTCTAACTTCCGGGCGCGCAGCGGTGAGGCTGTCAAGAGACAGTCTAGAGGCAGTCGAGACGCAGTGTAACTGTGCTGTTTGGACTTCTATCTGCTGATTACTAACACTCTTACTTGTATATATGTTCTTTTATTCTATTATACTGTTTAAACCTACATTCTTGTTTCCGTGTCTTTCTTTCTGGCCAAAACAGGCAACAACAATTTGGCGAAATTCATTATTAAATAACAAAAATAAAGTTTGACATGTAAAAACAAACTAACGTGGAGTTTAGGCATTACGGCAAGGGTTAATAGTATGCAATGTTGACAATGCTGATTAAATGAGATTCATCCTCACCCGCTGCCTCATATTTTTTTTTTTATAAGCGTTTCACCCCGAGCAAGGCATGTCACTGCCACTACTGTGCAGGGGGCTACGTAGAGTGGAGAAAGGCTGATTAAATATAGGAAATAACAGAGGGTGGGTGATAGGCAGGTGAGGATACCGAGAATGAGGGTTGGGTAGATGAGCGTGTTGTGAGAATAGTTGGGAGTTAGTGTGATAGGAGGTGTCTATTGACCCTACATTTAAACACCTGGAGATTGTAACTGTCGGGAAAGCAGACTTGTGGAAGGGAGTTCCACAGGCGGGAAGCGCGAGAAAAGAAGCTGTTGGAGTAGAATTTACGGTTACATCTTATTTGTTTAACTGTAAAAGGGTGGGACCTAGTTGCTAATCTAGTATCTCGTGTAAATTCGTGCTTAGGCGGCACCAGTGATCTAAGCTCATCGGAGCAGAAGCCATGAAAGTACTTGTAGAAGAGGCACAGGGAAGCTACATCACGCCGGTGTGAGAGCGGCTGCAGCCGGTCTGCCAAGTCAGTATCAACCACGTTACAGATCCTCCTTTGTATTTTGTCAAGAAGCCCAAGGAGAGCAGCAGGGGCACCCGACCAGATATAGCAGCAATATTCAATACACAGGCGGATGGTAGATTTGTATATGTGCAGAATAGTTTCAGGTGGGAAAAATTTCCGGGCCCTGCACAGGGAGCCGACTTTCATAGCAGCAGATTTGGCAATGGATTCAATATAGTCATTCCATTTGAGGTCCGCCGAGAGTGTAAGGCCAAGGAGGCGTAGTATTTTACTCTCTGGGAGGCTAGCCTGTCCCATGCTAATGGGAGGTAGATGCGATTGTCTATGGTGGTTAGTTGATAACAGCTTTGTTTTGGAGGCATTGAAATTTACCAACCATTTCGTACCCCAGGTCACTACGGATTGGAGGTCCCTTTCAAGTACGGCAGCGAGGTTCACTTTGTCGTCCAGACCTGGTTTCTGATCGATGCGGGAGTAGATTGTTGTGTCGTCGGCATACATGCCAACTTGGGATCTAATGGTGTCGGGGAGATCATTAATGTAGATCAGAAATAGCGTGGGACCTAGGATAGAACCTTGAGGGACGCCCGCGTTCGTCTGGTAGTTTTGGGAGGCATGCCCATTTAATACCACCTTTAATGTGCGGTTAGAGAGGAAGGACTGGATGAGGTCAAACAGATGTCCAGTTATCCCATAGCTCCGCAGTTTGCACAAGAGGCCAGCATGCCAGACCCTGTCGAATGCTTTGGAGATATCCAAGGCAACGGTTCGGGCTTCACCATTCTTGTCGAGTGCCTGGTATATGTACTCGGTAATGGTCGTTAGCATATCAGCAGTAGACCTGGTGAAGCGAAACCCATACTGTTTGTCAGAGAGAAGCCCGTTGGTCATAAGGTGCTGAATCACCTCGGCGTTGATAATGGCTTCGAAAACTTTGCCAAAGATTGGAAGGAGACTAATAGGACGGTAATTGGCGGGGTCTGAGGGTTCGCCAGAATTCTTAAATATAGGTACTACGCAGGAGGACTTCCAACAGGCAGGAAAGCAGGAAGCAGATAGGCAGAGGTTATAGAGTTTAGAGAGGACAGAGGAGAGTTCTGGGGCACATTTCTTCAGTACTATGACTGGGATTCCGTCACCGCCGCTCGCTTTGTGTGGGTCAAGTTGCGCAATTATCTTGGCGACCAGCGAGGGTGAAATGTGGACGTTATTTAGTTGAGCCTTAGTTCTGGGTGGGAAGTCTGGTGTAGGTATTCCTGAAATGTGACAATAAATAACCCAATGATGGTTGACATCTGGTAAAATAAGCCAGACATCTGGTAAAATTAGCCAGACATCTGGTAAAATTAGCCAGACATTTGGTAAAATTAGCCAGACATCTGGTAAAATCAACTAATCTTGGCATTTTGGCGTGGGATAGTAGTTTTTTCTGGTCGATCACAACTACAGAGAAGTGAGATAGATCCAGAGTGAGAGTCACATATAAAATTCGACACTAAATAACCTAAAGATTGTTGACATCTGGTAAAATCGACCAACCTAGAGGTTAGGCAATTCGGTGTGAGGTAAAAGTTTATCTGGTCAACTGTTGCTATTGCGTATTGAGATCGATCCTCGCCGAGTATCGCATGTATAATTCGACATTAAATAACTCAACAATGTTTGACATCTAGTAAAATCAACGAATCAAGAGATTTCTATCCTGGGCATGAATAGATAATCGTAAAAATAAATTAAATTACCAACTATGATCCTAACTGTCGTAGTAATTGTCTATGAGTTTAATCGTCGAACTACACCTTTCGACCACTTAAATAAAATCTTTCTCACATTCAAATTATTCTCCCAAACATTGAAATTAATTTTTACCCAGTCAAATTAATTCTCCTACTACTTAAATTAATCTTTCACCCAGTCAAATTAATCTTCTGACCACTGAAATTAATTTTTACCCAGTTAAATTAATACTCCGACCATTGAAATTAATGTTTTACCCAGTCAAATTAATCCATCGACCACCTAAATTAATTATTTACCCAATCAAATGAATCCTCTGGCCACTGAAATTAATTTTTTCTCAGTCAAATTAATCTTCCGATTACTTAAATTAATCTTTTACCCAGTCAAATTAATCTTCCGACCACTTAAATTAATTATTTACCCAGTCAAATTAATCATTCCACGTTTGAGATTAATTTTCTGCCCAGTCAAATTAATCCTCCCACCTTTGAGATTAATTTTCTGCCCAGTCAAATTAATCCTAAGACCACTAAAATTAATCTTTTACCTAGTCAAATTAATCCTCCCACAACTGAAATTAATCTTTTACCCAGTAAAATGAATCTTCCGACAATTTAAATTTTTACCCATTTGTTTTTTATCATATCACCCCAATCAAGGCGAAAACGCCACTGATGCGCAGGGGGCTACGTAAGAGTGAAAAGATTGGAAAAGAGAAAAACCGGAAACCACATCCTAATCAGGAAACAAGGGATGAGCCTCATCACCTGTTCAATAGACGTGGGTGGAGTGTGAACCGGGCGATAGTTTAGTCTATCTACTCCAATTGAAAAATAAATAAATAAATAAATAAGAGTGAAAAGATTGGAAAAGAGAAAAAGAGAAAAACCGGAAACCACATCCTAAACAGGAAACAAAGGATGAGCCTTTTCACTTGTTCAATAGACATGGGTGGAGTGTGAACCGGGTAATAGTTTAGTCTATCTACTCCAACTGAAAAAAAAAAGAGTGAAAAGATTGGAAAAGAGAAAAACCGGTAACCACATCCTAAAGAGGAAACAAGGGATGAGCCTCTTCACCTATTCAATAGATTTTTTAAAGTAATCCTCAGATCACTGAAATTAATCTTCTACCTTGTGAAATTAATCTTACACTCTGTGAAATTAATCTTCCGACCATTTAAAAATAATCTTCTACCCAGTCAAATTAATCTTCCGACCACTCAAATTAATCTTCTACCCAGTCAAATTAATCTTTCACTCCGTGAAATTAATCTTCCTACCATTTAAAAATAACCTTCTACCCAGTCAAATTAATCTTTCACCCTCTCAAATTAATCTTCCGACCACTCAAATTAATCTTCTCCCCCGTCAAATTAATCTTTCACTATGTGAAATTAATCTTCCGACCATTTAAAAATAATCTTCTAACCCAGTCAAATTAATCTTTTACCCTCTCAAATTAATCTTCCGACCACTCAAATTAATCTTCTACCCAGTCAAATTAATCTTCTACCCAGTCGCATGATTAAATTAACTTTATTTATTTATGACTTTGTTGATTTTGAATTTATATTACATAGTATTAACAACGTATTATATTAGTGTGATTATAATCACAGTATATTGGGGTTGCTGCTGATCTTGAAGGGGTCGTTATACTACGCTTGGCCCCCCTATAGTTGCGTGCACAACCCCATTGGACTATTGTGGCCATCCATGAAGGCGCATATAAAAAGCACTATGCGTCAACATTCGAACAGATGGTGTAGAAACAACCTGAGCGGGGTCTCGAAGGTGGAGCACAGACTGAGATATGTCGAAAGTTCAACTGATGATGCAATTCCGATGGCTACCGTGCCCAAGTACCTGGTGCGGTACTACCAGGGGTGCTTCGCAGGTTAGGATTTCCCAGTTGGCGTGTACCTATTCCATGGTTTGTATATTCCTTATTGACTTCATAATAAATTTAGAATGATCGTATTTTTAAAGTTGTAGAAGGTGCGATGGATAAATTGTCATCTAAATTCAGCAGCAATGAAAATAACACTGACATCTCATTTTAAAAAATATATTTGCCAATATTACACAATATCTTGAAATACTAAAAAGTAAGTTTTTGGTTGGTTGTTTTGTTTTATGGCATACTAGCAGTATAGCCCGGCGTTGCTCGGGTGTAATGAAAGCTTTAAAACTAATCCAAGGTCCCGGAGCTCAGACTCTTTGGACGTTGGCACGAAAGACTAAAAAGCAATAGTTGTTTCTGCTCAAAGCAAAACAGTAGACTGAAAGAAAAATGATTGGATGTCAGTCAAATTTTGATTTCCTGGTATCGATATCAAATAAGATTTTTCGTCGTAAACTGAATTTTGAAGGTTAAATAAGTCCTCTGAGTAAATGGTATCATGGCTGAGACTAAGAACTACAATTATACCTGCTTAGAGCCAAACCCGAAGCAAAAACTAAAATAAAAGGGCTGAAAAAATACAGACATACAGGCAGATAAACAGACACACACACAGACATCTTGCCTTATATATATATATTATCGATTTCTGCACTATTGTAAGAACTGCAACCTTGAAACTTCTGAATATCGTTTCTTATGTCTTTGTCTACGAATGTATCAAATTAAAATCGGACCACTCCTTCAATAACCCGATTTTTTCGATTATCGATTTTCGATATTTTTCAGGAGTACCTCGACACAAAACCTAGCTAAGAACACTCGCAGACGCTTATATTACAACTGTGTAAAATTTCAAGAAAATCGGTTCAGCCGTTTCGGAGTCTATGCACACACACACACACACACACACACAAAGTTCCATTTATAAATAAGTTTAGATCAACCTCGGCGGGCCATTTATTGCCAACTAATTTTTTTATTTTTATTTATTTATTACTGGTAATACCTTTTTCTTTCAACAATTTATTGTTTTTATAAAAAAATTTTGTGTCTAGCAATACTTTTTTCTTTTCGAGTATCAAGATTCATTGAGATTTTGTTTTTAAGAGCAGGGTCCACAAGTCCTACACTGTTATTTAACCCATAACTGGAGGGAAGGGACGGATTAATACCTTTCCCAAGTGTACCAGTGCTTAAGTAAATTCAGGATATTCAACGGGAATTCGAACTCGGCTCACCGATTTCTCTTTCCGAGCCGATATCCACTGCACCACAACGCACATCCGTCACTAAACACTTACAGTACCTGGCATTCCCAAGCGGTCACCCATCTAAGTTCTGACCAGGCTCAACGCTGCTTAACTTCAGTGATCGAGCAAGATATGGCCATCTGTCTCTTCTATAAATACTTTCATGGCTTCTGCTCGGATGAGCTTAAGTCACTGATGCCTCCTCAACAGGTGTTTACCCGTGCAACCAGACTGGCAACTGGGTCCCACCCATTCACAGTCAGGTTAGCCAAACGCAGACGACAATTCTACTCTTGCAGCTTCCTCTCTCGCACTTCCCGCCTGTGGAACTCACTCCCGTATTCTTGCTTTCCTGACGGCTACGACCTCCAGAAATTTAAAAGCAAAGTTAATACTCACCTACTAACCACTGGACTCTAGCTCTCTCCCCTCCCCTGTATAATCTTCACGTTCTCTCCGCCCATGTATCTGTCATTGCACCTGCTTTCTCAGCTTTCTATTGTTCCTTTCTAACTAGCTTGTACTCCTCACTCTTTTCTAATTAATCTTTCTACATTTATGTAACCCCCTGCACATCAGTGGCGTTTCTGCCTTGCTCGGGGTGAAATGATTAAAAAAAAAAAAAAAAAAAAAAAAAAAGTCAATTTATTCAATAAAATCGCCATTAGCTTCACTCAATATCTTCAGACGACTTTGAAATCTCCTGCAACTCTTCTAGACAGTCTCCTTGTATAAGTTCGTGGATACCACCATAATCCTTGCTTTTAGTTTATCTTTGGTGTTTCAAAATGTTTTGCTGGTCTTTCGCTCAACTGCGCCCCACGCATTATAGTCAATGTGATTTCAGTCTGGAGAGTTAGGTAGCCGGATGTAAGGAATGATATGGTTGCAAAAATTGTCTGAGAGCCATGAATACGTTCTTTTGCTTGTGTGGCATGGTGCAATATCCTATTGCCAGACATAAGGTCTTCCAGCAGCCACCTTCTTCATCCAGGACAACACTTCATGTAGATCTCCGTGTTGAGTCTGAAGCACCCCTCCAAAGCTGTCTTACCTTCAAAATCTCCATTAGACTCGTCAAACTCTTTTCGAATCCGCTTCACTGTCTTCAGATTTACACCCAAACACTTTGAAATGTTTGTATAGGAGTTTCCGGTGCGAATGCCAAGTAGTACAACGCGGCGCTTCTAAATTGTGTCACAGTACTTTTTTTTCTCACAGACGGTGCTCAACTGATCCTACTATTCTGTGAATTCGAAAATTCAGAAACAACGCGCATGCGCGAAATTATAAATATAAAATGGCTACAATTTGCTCATCAGACCCTTATAGAGCTCAACAGCAAACAAACACTACCTCTCGAGGAAAACCAACTTTTTCGAGTTCTCGTTATTGCTGAATTATCTCCCTATGATCATTAGTTTTGTATATGGAGATTTGGAAATTTCGCATATAATGAATATTAATGCAAATGAATTTTTTCTACCTCTCTGCTCCTTTTCTTCTACGTTTTCACTTCCTGTTTTTAGTGTTTATGTTAAAGTTATGAACAAAAAACAAACAAAAAAAATCGAACGAACCTTTTTGATTAGTATTTTATTCCACGTCCCTTCCTCTCCCCTAGATGTCTTTAATTTGAATTTAATTCCATCCCAAATCAAATTTTTCAATCTCCCCAGCGAAACTAAGCAGAATTATCAATTTTTCATTACACCCGTCAAATTTTCGGAAAGTCACCTGTTTGACATGGGCAGGGTTCTTTAATAATTTAAAATAATTCTCAATTTTAAGTTTTCAGCTCTCAATTTATTAGCTTATTTTAATCTTTAGCTTTTATTTGTTATATATATATATATATATATATATATATATATATATGTGTGTGTGTGTGTGTGTGTGTATATATATATATAGATATATATATATATATATATATGTCTATATATATACATATATATATGTCTATATATATATATATATGTCTATATATATATGTTATATATATATATATGTCTATATATATATAGACATATATATACATGTCTAAATATATATATATATATATATATATAGACATATGTATATATATATATATGTATGTATATATATGTCTATATATATATGTCTATATATATATATAGACATATATATGTTTTATATATATATATATATATATATATATATATATATATAGACATATATATATATATATATATATGTCTATATATATATAGACATAAAAACAGGTATAGGATCACTTAACAAGATGAAAATTAACCTAGAAGTTTTATTTTTGAAAATAATCTGGATTGGAATGTCCCTCTTTAGATTTTATACGAGGGTCATTCAATAAATAAGGTGAATTTTTCGGTATAAGGACATCTATGAGGGTCATTCAATAAATAAGGTGAATTTTTCGGTATAAGGACATCTATGAGGGTCATTCAATAAATAAGGTGAATTTTTCGGTATAAGGACATCTATGAGGGTCATTCAATAAATAAGGTGAATTTTTCGGTATAAGGACATCTATGAGGGTCATTCAATACATAAGGTGAATTTTTCCGGTATAAGGACATCTATGAGGGTCATTCAATAAATAAGGTGAATTTTTCGGTATAAGGACATCTATGAGGGTCATTCAATAAATAAGGAGAATTTTTCGGTATAAGGACATCTATGAGGGTCATTCAATAAATAAGGTGAATTTTTCGGTATAAGGACTTCTAATACAGATAGAAGCTTACTTTTTTTAATTTTTCAACGTAGTCTCCCAGCAGTGTCACACACTTTTCCCATCTGTACACATGCTTCCGTATTCTCTCAGCGCAAGGTCTGGGCTGAAAGAGGGATGAGGGAGCAGTTCTTAGCCCAGCTCGTTGATAGTCTGCACCGTTTGGGCTGCTGTGTGAGGCATTGCGTTGTCTTGATGCAAGACGACTCCATGTGACTGATGACACCTGCATTTGTTCAACAGATAGGTTCAAAGTCCTTGCAGTGTCATCCACTGTCACCCTTCTCTCAGGCTGAATGAGGTCATTGACTGATTCGATCACCACTTCTGTAGGTCTCCCAGGCCTGTCTTCATCCTTAACACTGCTCTGTCCTTCTTTAAACAATTTAGCCCACTTGTAGACATTTTTTGGCCAAAACATGTGGCACCATACACAGTTGACATTCTCCTACGAATTTCAACTGGTTTGCACCTTTCAGCAGCCAAAAACTTGATAACTGACCTCTTAGAAGTCCTTATACCGCAAAATTGACCTTTTTTATTGAATGACCCTAGTACCTTCAAAAAGTTTTGCTATCATAGATACTCTACTACCATGCTACTACTACTTTTATTATTATGTCATTTTTCATCATATTACGATTTCTGCTATGGTCGCACTACCAACCAAATCTGCAGGAAGACCTAAGGCAGGTCGTGGCGTGTTGTTATGGCTCCATTTTATGTTTTTTCTATGTTCCCCATCATCCCTAGCGTTACATAGACTAAGTTCTCCTTAGTGTGTGGGCTGTACAATTTTTTGTATATCTCTTAAGCTGGGGTTCCAGGGTTTCTTTCAATGTGTTGTTTTGTTCCATTTTTTATCATTCCAAGTGCACCTACTATCACTGGCACAACTCTTGTTTTTAATTTCCACATTTTTTCTATTTCAATTTCCAGTTCTTTATATTTTGACAGTTTTTAAAATTACTTGGTTGCCATGTAAAATTACTTGGTTGCCAATCCACTGGACAAGCCATATCAATTAATAGACAAGTTTTTCTTTCTGGTTTTTAACAATAATGTCCGGCCTGTTTGCTTCAATTTTTCTGTCTGTGTAGATGGTGTAATCCCATAGAATGGTGACATCTTCTATTTCTGTACCCGGTGCTGGGTGATGTTCATACCAGTGTTTGTTTACAGCTTTTCCATAGTGTTTGCACATTGTCCAATGTAAGTATTGCCCCACTCTATCGTGGCGATTTTTATATTCATTTGGGGCAAGTACAGAACAGCCTGGGATTAGATGGTCTATTGTTTCTTGGTGTTTATCACAAAACCTGCATTTTGGATCCATATTATGTATAATATTTGCCTGAAAGTTTCTAGTGAAAAGACTTTGGTCTTGCGCTGCAAGAATAAAGCCTTCAGTTTCAGACTTTAATCCAGATGCACGTAACCATCGATAAGTATTAACTTTATCAACATTGATTTTAATCCTTTGTAAAATAAACACGGAAGCTAATGATGGTCCGCCTTAAATAGGCCCACACCCCTGATTTACCATGAAATAACGTGTCTGCCTTAATTTTTCTTATATATATATATATGTTATAATATCACTACAAAAGTAGCTATTTTGTTTCGACACTTTTTGTGTCTTTTCAAGTGATGTTGTTATTTCGAAATGAATGGCTTTAAAAGGTTAAGAACAAGCAAGACCTCTTTCATCAGGGAGGCATTATTGTATGTACAATGTGGACCAATCAGAGTAAAGCAACTTTTACTTTGGAGAATATGTGGGAAGACTTAAAATTAATCTTGGTGGGCATTGGTATTAAAATTTTATAAAATTAAGATCAGTATTATTAATTAACTATTATATCTACTATATTTTTTAAAAATAGTGTTTCTTTGGATGGGGAATATTATTCCACCCATACTTGTATATATATATATATATATATATATATATATATATATATATATATATATATATGCCAAACGTTTTACCTCTCGCTTTCTGGATTACTTACCTTTGATTAAATTAACTTCTGTTATGCCATCCAGTTTTTTTTTTTTGTTTTGTTTTTTGGGTGGTTAACTAAAATTTTAAAGATTTCTATTAAACGAAAACATTTTTTTCTTATCACCCCATGCAAGGCTACTAAAACATAAGGGGTTACTGAGTGTGAATAATTAAAAAAACACAAAACAGAAAAGAACGAGAGTGGTAATGGTGTGTAAAAATTGTCTGTAGTGTCTTTTGTCCGAAGCGCTTTCGGCCAATTCTTTAGCCATTTTCAACGGGTTTATTGTCAAATGATCATCTTTTTTCACTGCGGCAAATAATATTTTTCCTCCATTACCCTGCTCTTCTTTTTTTTCTTCTTCTTCTTCTTCTTCTTCTTCTTCTTCTTCTTCTTCTTCTGTGTCTTGCCCATTGTTACCATTCTCAAACCCTGCTCTGCCACCCATTTATTCAAGTTCATCAAGTATATAACGCATTGTTTTTCCCTGCCTCTCCTTCCTTCTGTCCGTCCCGTGCGTATTAGATTCTCCAAGCCATCCTTTCTCATTACATGTGGCAGAAAATTCAGCTGTCTTTTTCCTGATGTTAACAATCAGTTACCTTTTCGTTTCCATCAATTCCAAAACCTCGTGGTTGCTCACATGTTCAGTCTATGGTATCCTCATCATCCTTCTGTAGAACCAATTTCTATTTCCACGAATCTCGCCGTCATCTTTGATGACATTCTCTAGCATTCGCTGCCACATAGAAGGACAGACATCAC